>CM076577.1:349486666-349683203 GCA_034641835.2 Pinus albicaulis
ACTTGGGCTTCATCATTTCAGTGGGTTTAGTGTCAGCTGTTGCCGGAGGGAGAGTGCAGCAGTTCAGTTTGTGGCCAGCGCCGTTCAACAGCTTATCTTGGTGGCCAGTTTTCTATCTCAGCTCTTCCTGGGTCAGAACTATATGTAAACCCCTTTTTATTATCTATAATAAAAGCTGAGATTTTTCTTCTGTTCTATATGGTATTGGATTGCAGTGTTTCCTGTCTTTATTTTACATGGCAATCTTCTGTTGAATAAATGTTTATTTTACGGAAAATTGTGGTATTCAGTATTTTTCGGCATTTTTAGTTAAAATATCCCATCCGAGATATTACGGTGGTATCAGAGCTGGTTTTCCTGCCAGCCTGAGGGTTTATTGCAGATCAATTCATTGGTTATTTTGAAGCCATGATCGAGTGTTTATTTTCTTCCAGCAAGCTAAGTATAATCTGTGGACCAAAATTAATTGTTTGCGAAGATCAATTTGTGAGCATTTTGCAAGTTACTGAGATCTATTGCTGAAGCTGCTCCTAAAGAAATACCAAAAAGAGGCCAGTCGCTGTAAGTTGGAAGTGTTCGCTACCAAGGTACCACAAAATTGAATTGTGCAGGGAGAAACACCCAGGCCAAGTTCGTTACTGTAAAAAACTCAACGATCCCATAAGGAGAAAAACTAGAATTTTAGTTTGGCACGTGTTGTGTACTAATTGGGCAAAGAAAATAGGATCGACGTCCCCTATAGGGTCAATCTATTCTTCAACTTGCTGCTATTCAACGAACACTACACTGTATGTTCATGCAAAGTGGTGCACGGATTGACTAAAGGCAGAATCAAAACAAGCGTCGCTCAGTCAGAGGAAGTACGTTTGCATGTAGCGTTTCAGGAATAATCAAGTTTCAACACGTCGACGACACGCAGGGAATAGGCGGATTATGTCTCTGTGGCAATGGTGGAACTTGATTGGAAGATCCACGCAAGGAATTGGCTAGATCGACTTTGCACACACGTCCCTCACAGCTAAGCCAGATTGGTAAATCTGAACCGTGTGATTCTGTGTATTTAATAAGCGGTGGGTCAACGTGCATGTTTGAATGCAGCCGTGAGCGGAAACAGAGTTTCGTGGGGACCGAATCATCCATCTCTACAGGGGCAAGTTGCAGCACACAGTGAGCCGCTCGACGAACTCATTCACGCAATCCACTCACGTGAATCGGAATGGCCAACTGAGGAATTTGTTTCGTGAGTCAAGTTCATGGGTTTCATGATCACGTTTGCTAACTGACTAAGTGTCGTCGTTACTGGTGTGAAATTGAGCGACGCTGAGGATCGAGCTTAGTTTATGTCGCTGATCGAGCCGACAAATACTCGTGTTCCCAGTAATCCTGCAAATCGCACTTAGGAAGAAGATTAGCAGAGGGCAGATCTTGTACAGGAGTCGGACATTGGATGACTGGGTTATCACTCTCGGTGACAGCAGAACAGATGGAAGTTCGTTCTTGTTGATGCACATTTATATGCTTCAGAAGAACTATATTGCAGGATGTTCATGAACAAAGGCCTGAAATTCGGAATATAAAGCATGATCTGGTGCCATATCTTGTAAGGACACAGTTGGCTATTTGTTTATAGAGATATGAACTTTCACCAAACAGTGAAGTACAAACAGAAGAAACCAGGCATGGAAGCGCTGCTCTGTAAAACAACATTTCATGGCAGCAGCAAATTCCTGGTAGCCTAGCATATCCTCCACAACACTCCATGGATGTCAGTGGTCGGATGGTGATTTTAATCTCTGTAGCAACAACATATATGCCAAGCAGCGTGATTACCAGGAGGGCGTTTTTACAAACCATAGTTTGTTAAGGATCACAATAAACTCAGAGCAGTAAGCTATTGCACAGTAACAAATTGCGGCAACTTCCAGGTCAGATCACTAAATTGTATGTTGTCTGATTTTGAGTATTTATAGCTGTATATTTATCAAACTATCTCATGTTGCTTCAAGGGGAATTAATCTGGGTTTATATCAAATTATCATAGTGGAGGGCAGAATCTTGAGCTGTCAAGACTTATCTATAATTGTCATTGTATTAATTCCATAGCCTGTATACATTGTTGAACAATGAACTTCTTAAAACACCTCATAAATCAACAAAGTAATACTACCATGGACTTCAGTATACAAACAAAACAGAACAGCAGACCCTTCTCCAAGAAGGTACATAATTTGCTCCAACAAGAGCATCCGAGGAACCTACAAAAGGAGGAAGAAGTGGGAGATTGGCTTTATGCACTTGGGATGGACTTGAAGAGTGGAAGATTAGGAAATGACTTTCCCATGTTGGAGAAACTAGATTCCTGCCTTTCCAAGGTAGAGCAATCTGATTGGAGTTTAAATTGGGCTTTGAAGCCATCTATGCTTGCATTGATACAAGCCAGATTCTTGGAACATCCAAGTGAGAGAGTCCAGCTTATAGTTGCCTCTTGTTTCAGCGATATCTTGAGGATAACAACACCCTTCCCTCCCTACAATGATGATATTATGAGAAGAATTTTCAGATTGATTGTAGAGACTTTTCAGGATTTGGACAACAGCACAGGTTCTACCTTTGGGAAGAAGCTGGAGATTCTATGGAGTATGGCCACAATCAAGACTTATGTCATGATTAATCTTGGGTGTGATGTGACTCCCATTTTGCATGTTTCGATGTTTTTAGCATTAGGAGAGACATCATCCCGATATCGTCATAGCACATGTACCCATCTTGTCGTGCCATGTATGAGAGACCTCATGAGACCATTGGGCGAGAGCGTGCACTCCGTTGCCGAGCATTTGGAGGAGAGAGCAAGCATGCCCGCCTGTCAGCAGTGAGAGCTGTACCCAAGAAGGTTGGAGCTTAACATTGAGGCCCGAGACAGCTTGACCAAGGATGAGGACTCTTCTTCAGATGAGTCCATGGGATCTTATGAGGATGCTTCTGGGGAGCAAGATCAGCCATGCAGAGAGGATGACAGTAGACCGGAGTTGTGTTCCAGTGTGCAGGGTGAGCAGTCACGAGACTCTATGAGAGATACTCTGAGTGATGAGTCACTTGTGACGATTCAGCCAGAGCAGCATATGATGGAGCCTGAGTCAGCAGAGGAGGATACTATGGACATCAGGCATGACATTTCCTTGAGCGAGGTCCAGATGGGCGCCCACATTGAGTTCATGATGGATATGCGGCTAACCTTGGGGTTAGCCACCGAGGAGGAGCAGTCAGATGCACATACACTAGTTGCAGAACCATATCCTCTAGAGATGTTGGAGGTCGATGGGATAGTTCTGCAGGGAGCTAGGGGACAGCAGGAGTTTTACATTCCCAATGAGAGGGATGAGTTGTTGATGGTGGAGCATCCATCTTTGGGCCGACACATCGATGAGGTACAGATAGATGTACATACAAGCCGTGGCCGAGCCACAGTTATTTTCAGAGTAGTACTTCTGTATATTACCTATGGGGCTTGGCAAAGATGTCTTGCTCACTTCTGGCCTACTCACTATAGAGAGAGGCCGACAGTGCCTATTGGTAGACAGGCGAGTGCGGTAAGTTGATGGTTACACCACACCACCTGGGCATGTAAAAGGTTACTGGATTATTCTTCTGTGATGGAATAAGGGTATCACAGCACTCTGATGGTACTGATGCCGTGGGGAGTACATCGCAGCAAATTTGGCTGCAGTAGTAGATAAACATGATTCTGGCCATGAGGGCACTGTTGTCGTTATTTCAGACTTTCCTGACAGTTAGAAGATCGCAGGGATTGACAAAGATTATTTGAGAGAGATGAGTTGGTATGCATGAAGATAGCTATGTGCATGTTAATAGTGAGCCCGGGAGCATTGATGCTTGCTGGTGGGCTTCACCTCTGAGAGCATCAGCTATAGCCAGAGACACTGCACAGCCTGAGCCCTGGGACTTGGGCGATGATTGGCCATGGCGGCATTGGGATCCGGGAGGATTGTTTGTTGACTGGGACAGAGAGAGAGGTGATTAGTTTGGGCATCTCTGCATCGAGGGACTGTTTATAGTTGAGAGGGCTTGACACAGTGCATAGAAGCGCACTCAGATGTTGGTATGGGATCCGTGCATTGCCCGAGATGCGGCGGTCACTGGGAGGATTTTTATTCTACTGGCTGAGGGCATGCACCCTTGGGGGCGAGAGGTCCAGACACCCCATTTGGTATCACCCATGACAGGGCTAGGAGGGACTTCCAGAGTTAGGAGCAGATAGGTCACATGGTGCTATCGTCTCCTGAGCTGGAGAAGTTTTGTGGAGTTTTCATGGTGTTCGGAGGCATTCGCTTGATATACTCCACCATCCGAGCAGTTTGACTTTCGTTCCGATGCATTCCGATAACTTTCGAAATTTTGAGTTATTTATGGGCTTAACTCCGCTGATTATGCTCAAGGTGGCATTCCGAGAGGAATACACGATGGAACACCTTAGTGTAATAGCTCATTGGAATCGGGACAAGGAGACCTACACGATGTACGCGCAGATTGGATTTCGCTGACCTAGAGGGAGGCGTGGTAGAACATATACCCCTTTCTGACAGCTGTGAATATTTTATAATGTTTTAATAAAAGGGAAAAGTGCTCCATAAATAAAATAATAATAAAATAATGCTCTAGAAGGCTCCAAGGGATCTATAAAAGAAAGGGAGAAGGCCATTGGGAGATATCTTTGGAGTAGATCATTTGCTTGTGTATGAGAGGTTTGAGGATGTGGTTCTCTACTTCAGCCGTAGCCCCAGGACGGAAACCCTCGGGTGATTTGTGAGTGTTGGACGAAAACGCAACTCTCTTGAGGAGACTTCACTTAGGAGTTTCACAGAGCTTCAGAGTTTGGTGTGAGGATCATTCAGATCTTCAACTTGGGCTTCATCATTTTCAGTGAGTTCAGTGTCAGTTGTTGCTGGAGGGAGAGTGCAACAGTTCAGTTTGTGGCCAGCGCCGTTCAGCAGCTTATCTTGGTGGCCAGTTTCCTATCTCAGCTCTTTCTGGGTCAGATCTATATGTAAACCCCTTTTTATTATCTATAATAAAAGCTGAGATTTTCCCTCTGTTCTATATGGTATTGGATTGTAGTGTTTCTTGTCTTTTATTTTACATGGCAATCTTCTGTAAGTAGATGTTGAATTTGCGGCATTTTGTGGAGTTTATTTATTTATTTGCATTTTAGTAAAAATATCCCATCCGGGATATTACATGCGAATTGCTCCATTGGGTCGAATTTACTTTTCTTGTGTCCCCCACATTCTACTAGAGCTGTAATTTTATATTTCTCCTAAGTCCCATTTGCCAAAATTGTCTCCAATGCCCAGATTACAAAATTGTGCTATGCTTAGTACCACCCCAAGGATCCTGCTGACCTCCTCAAGTGAAAAATCAAAATTGGGGACATTACACAGTCTAGCCCCTTCTATCTCTAGTGGGGGTAAAAAATTTGAAGAGCGTGTTGCATCGACACCAAGCCAGATTCTTTGAACCACTGATCATAGAACTTCTGTCTCCACAACTGTAACCATCCCACTCCACTATGTTAAAATCCCCTACAACAATGCACTCCTGCAGCTGGGAGAGAGGAGGCCATCTAATTCCCAAGGCAATGCTGCTCAGAATTGAGGTTTGGTGTGTATATTACACACCTACAGAGAGCATTGCTGGAGGGCAAGCTCCGATGGGGTTCAAATTGTCATCAAGGTGACAATCCTGAATGTGATGATCCAGGTTTTGGCAACAGAAACAGGTGTTGGGGAGGTTTATGTCCAGAATTTCCTACTATATTTGAAGTCTTCTGTTTGGTTCTTTATTGTTGAACTCCCAAAGAAAAGATTGCAATTTTTCGAACTGCTTTCAGTTTTTGTTTGATTGTTCATGGATCTCTTAGGTCGTAGATGTGAAACAGACATGGACTTGTATAAAGGGCTTATAGGCTCAGTACCCTTATAGACTACTTTTTTACTTTTACTATGACTTTAGATATGTCTTATAAGTGGACCTTGCTAATTCCATTATTTTCTATAATTTTTGACTGTAGTAACATGGAAAATTAATCGATAACTAGGGACACGCTTTGAGTGATGAAATATCTCTGAAACTATTATCTGACTGAAACCTCTTCTCCAGAGTCCAAATAATAACTAAAGAGGTTTAAAATCATAAAATTGCTTTTTCTATGCAAATTGACCCACATTTGCAAGTTCTCTTGAGGGACACAAGTATCATTGAAACTTGATGTTTCTGACCCAGCTTGTCTTACACAGGGAAACCTTGCAGCCTTGCTAATCTACCTGGCAATGCATAGTCCTGCAATTGAATGAACATATTGATTACAACATTAGGGCATAGGAGAGATTTGAATTTCAGAACTTTTTCTTCTTATACTTTGATCCTATCTGACAACTCTTTTTGTGGACAATGCAGAAGCATAAGTGCATCCCATTAGAAGACCTTGCTGCAGAATTCAAACTCCGCACTCAGGTTCTTATTTATAATTTATAACTTTATGTATTATACATCCATATGCACATGCACATGAATGGACAGAGGCACTTTTTCCAGTTAGTGATGTGTTTTGTATTTCTTGCTTTCATGAGATGACTATGCTTCCTACCTAAATGCTATCTTTTCAGCGCCTCATTTGTACTCTTTCCCAGCGTATTAATAAAATGGTTCAGCAATGATTTTGGCTCCAAATTCTGTGTTTAAATGGTGTTTTCCTCGTTGCTGTAATTTTTAGTCTATTTTGCTTGTATTACTGTCATTTTCCCATTTGGGGATATTACATGCCATGTATCACCTTCCTTGGTAGGGTGCTCTCCAAGAAAGACCTTTGGCCAAATCAAATTGCATATAATAATAGTAAAACTCCTTAGATACAGTGATGTGTGGTTTGACGGAAAGTGACCGCAGTTCAAATCTCATTGAGTATGTGGCTTGCTATGATCTTGGCCCAAGGAGTAGGCTCCCCCTTCCCCGAGGGGTCTCGGCTTTTTCTGAATCATAAGATCTGGTATATCTGACTTGCAGGCTGTTGGATATATCCTGGTGTTATATTGGCGACCATGAGGATTGATCCTGGGTCTCCCCTAGATTACTCTTAAGAATTACTGATTCACCATGTGTTAAATTTTTTTTTTGTAAAACTCCTTAGAAATGAGGGATTTCCTTGAAAGAGGGATCTTTGACCAAGTATTAGGGTCTGTTATGCCACTAGACATCTCACATTGTAATGTCCCCAATTTTTACATTATCTTGTGATGAGATTCGGAGGAGTATCCAGAGATTATGTTAGCCACGTCACAGGAGCTAGATTACATTATTGGTGGACCCGAAGGGTTTTGAGGAGTTATTGTTGAGATTGCAACAAGATGATGAGCTTAGTGGAAAGGAATTGCCTTCACTAAGTGGGCCTGCGGGCTATTTTTGGCGCAAAGTCTATTTTTAGACATATGGATCATGTTCTATGAGTTGCAGGATGCTATTTGTGGATAGTTGGTCAAGTCGGAAAAAAGAGATGGACTTCTATTTTTAGACATATTGGGCGGAATCTATTTTTAGATTGCCAGTCTAAAAATAGATATGTCGAATATTATTAGCTCTTAATAATATTTAGACTCTAAACATTATCTTATTCTCTTGGAGCACTTCTGCCATGCACACATAGCATGAGTCAGATGTATGAATTACTATTCCTAAGGGTTAAGTGGAGCTATTGACATGACATTTTAAGTAGGGAACTCATGCATGACTATTTGGTGGATTGAGAAGTTAGATGGTTGTATTCTGCTTAACTAATCTAAACATAGTGTTGAGCTGCTTTAACTAATTGATACAATTAGTGAGAGTGGTGTGAATTAATTATTAATTAATATCTACTAATTATAAACTCATTAATCAAATTCAAAGAGTGCATCACCAGTTTCAAAGGTAATATCAGCTTATGGACACTGCTAAATAGGTGAAAGAGTCAAGCACTATTGGTGTCAGACGGTTATTTAACAATGATAGTATAGCCCATGAGGATTAAAAGTAGGCTTCAATAGTGGTTTATCTATTTAATGAAGCCATCCTAGCATTAATTGCTAATAGAGGTCACACGGCAAAAAGATTGGCAGGTTTTGCCATCTATTGAGAGGTAATATAAAATGAGAGCTTGTGAGGAGCTTTTGTACTATGATTGTTACATGATCTCCATGACATATAATATAAATATAGTTGGGGTTTTTAGCTTTAAGATTTCCCATTAAATACTGTGTTCATATGTGTGATTGTTTGTGGTTTTAATGTATGCATGCAATTGAGTTTATTTCTGCATGTGATGATCAATGGTAGAAGATTCTGTTATGGCTGAAGCGGTTGTCTGGTGGATCAGAGAATCTGTACCAACTTAACAAGATCAAATTTCTTGCCATTGGTATCGAAATATATTGATTGATAATTGCCCTAGACAGTTTCTGCTGAGTTTAAACCCGAATTCAATTGTAGTAAGGTTTTCTTGGTGTCGAAGTTGAGATGTCTTTCAACTGATTGCGATTGGAGTATGCCCTTGAGGGAAACTTGAATTATATTGCATGGAAGGGCAAGATGGAGGTGGTGCTGGATGAAAATGGGTTGAAGGAGTTCATAGATGCAAAAATTCCAAAACCTGCTTCTAGCAATGCTGCCGCACTTGATGCATGGCGAAAGAAGACAACAAAGTGTTGAATAATTCTATTGGAAGGTGTAAAGGATCACATAATGTCCACTTTCATAGGCCTTGATGTGGTTACGTATTTATTCAAAGCAAAAGCTATCAGAAGTAGTTATTTCAAGGATAAACTCGCAACGACAAAGCATGGGAGAAAGGCGACAAGATGCCCAAGGTTCACGGTCGGTCCAATGTTAATGAGTTGGGAAGTGGGGTTAAATGCTGACGAGGACTCAGAGCGACTTTGGGCTCCCAAGAGCATCTCTGAGTCAGTGACTCACAATCGGTCGCATAACTGCTGATGGGAGCGACTTGGCCTGGATCTTGCAAGAGAGATACAAGCTATATCGACCAGATCTTCATCAAAGAATTCGATGAAGAGAACACAGCTACGCGGTGAAGGGAACATGGTGTTTCAACCGCGTTAAAGGCAAGAAGCAAGAGGTCTGGGTGCAAGCCACCGTCACCAACACGGTAACATACGCCACAACCTACGAAGAAGAAAAATAAGCAGGTTGTTGGATCTGTCGCTGGAGAGGCCTTAGCCTCAGAGTTCGAGCTATATTTTTCACTGATTCCATGCTTGGTCTCAATTTTGATGGGTTCAGTGTGGTTTCTTGACAGTGGTGCGTCTTTTCACATGACAGCAGATCGAGATTTGTTTACTGATCTGGATGAGAAAGATCTTGGAGTGCACATCGAGATGGGCGATGATGGTAGATACAGTGCGACTGGTATCGGTACCATTTCCTTTGAGAGGGAGTCTGGTAAACCCTTCGTATTGAAGGAAGTGATGCATGTTCCAGGATTGAAGAAGAATCTTATCTCTCTGGCGATGTTAGAAGACAAGGGATATGATGTTGTCTTCAGCGAGGGAAAGGCCGCAGAAGGCAAATCGTGAGACCCTGATGAGGATAGGGGTTTGAGTTAATTGCAGTGTAGATACGCAAAGAATGGCAAGGCATGAGCAGGAGCATGATGGATGGCGACCCCAGGGAGAGGGGGCCACCTTCTACCATGGAAGCTGAAGATATCACAGATTTCTACCGTCTTCTCAGTACTCTTGGCAAATGCATCATGTGCGGATGGACCTCCAAAAATTTGTGAAAGCCACCAGAAGGATAGTCGCGCTAATGTCGGTCTCTGAGAGAATTCACACAAACGTGTGTGGACCTTTCTCAGTAGCTTCGACAACAAAGCACATGTATTATGTGATATTTGTTGATGATTTTTCTCGTAAGTGCTGGATCTTCTTCATGTAGAAGAAGAGCGAGACATACTCAAATTTCTGTGAGTTCAAGGCGCTGGTGGAGAAAGAATCGGGGAAGCAGGTGAAGGCTCTTAGGAGCGACAATGGTGGTGAATTCATCTCTGGAGAATTCAAGGACTTTTGCAAAATACAGAATTAAGAGAGCTCATAGTACCATAACCCACAAACGGGTTTCTGTTTTAAGAACATAACGATCGTGGGTGCCGCACGGCGATGTTACATGATCGTGAGCCTACCCATCTACTCTTCAGTGTAACAGTATATGGAACTGCGGTCCTCACAGATACTTGGCATGAGCACCCGAGGAGGCGTTGCAAGAGGCCCCTATTTCCCATTTGAGGATTTTTGGTTCACCTGTTTACATTCATGTGACAAAGGATGCCAGGAAGAAGCTGGAGCCGACTGCAGAGGTTGGGATATTTTTGGGGTACAATGATACGCCCCATAACTATCGTGTGTATTTTCCAGATAGTCGCAAGACTGTTGTGCGACGGGATATCAAATTTCATGAGGAGAAATCCATGAAGTGTTCGCTTGAGAGGGAGCCACACTTGCATGCAAATGAGGAGATATTAGTTCCTAAGGATGAGTCTCAGATGTGCATTAGCCACAAGATGAGGTTCATGGAGTGGAAGAGACCACTCAAGCAGCGCCAACCATCAGAGGGCGGAAGTGCACTATAGAAGCTGAGCGACTGGCTCAAGATGCAGAGAAGGCTGTAGGAGCACCTACATCACAGCGCAGATAGAGACAGTCACCTGACCGATATACTGGATACATGGCTCTTATGAGCAAGTGTGTCGTGACAGAGTCATCCTCTTTCGAGGAAGCTGTGGAGGACCCCGCATGGGTAGATGCCATGGTGGAAGAGTATGATTCGATTGTCAGAAACAGTGCATGGGAGATTGTCCCGAGACTGGAAGGGAAATCAATGGTGGGTTCGAGATGGATCTACAAAGTGAAGCAGGCAACTGACGGGAGTGTGGAGAAGTACAAGGCAAGATTTGTTGCCCGAGGCTTTTCACAGATAGAGGGGATCGATTATGAGGAGACCTTTGCACCTGTCGCAAGGTATTCTTCCATATGGACGATTCTTGCTCTCTCAGCGCAGATGGGGTGGCACATTCATCAGATGGATGTGAAGACTGTGTTCCTCAACGGAGTCATTGAGGAGGAGGTGTACATAGAGCAGCTCGAAGGTTTTGAGATCTTCAGCAGCGAGTCGCATGTGTGCAGGCTCAAGAGAGCGCTGTATGGGTTGAAACAAGCACCTCGTGCTTGGTACACACAGATAGACAGTTATTTCACCAGACTTGGATTCTCCAAGAGTGAGGCGGATCCGAACCTATACCAGATTGTGGTGGAGGGTAAGTTGCTAATCATTGTACTTTATGTAGATGATTTGATTTTGATAGGTGATGAACTGTTGATACACTCATGCAAGGCTGATCTTGCAAAGGAGTTTGAGATGAAGGACTTGGGCCTCCTTCATTATTTCCTGGGATTGGAAATTTGGCAGCGCAGTGATGGACTGTTTGTTTCTCAAGGCAAGTATGCCCGGGAGATACTGGAGAAGTTCAACATGCATGGCTGCAAGCCTGTTGATACTCCTCTTCGTGGTGGTTGGAGGAAGGAGGATGCTACTTCAGCAGAGGTAGTGGATGCCACTATTTATCGACAATTGGTGGGGTCACTTATGTATCTGGTCAATACACGACCCGACATATGCTATGATGTTAACCAGCTTTCACAAGCTATGGTTAAGCCTACCAAGCTCTACTGGAAGGCAGGAAAGCATGTATTGAGATATCTCAAAGGCACATATCTCAGAGGCACATAGGGATATGGATTATGGTACAGACAATCGGATGAGGTGAAGCTATGTGGCTTCACGGATGCAGATTGGGTAGGGAGCCCAACGGACAGAAAGAGCACATCTGGAGGGATTTTCAGTATCAGGTCGACAACAGTTTCTTGGTACAATAGGAAGCATAGATCCATGGCACTCAGTTCAGTAGAGGTCGAGTATATGGCAGTGATTTTGGCCGCATGCGAGGCTATATGGATGAGGAAGATCCTGGTCGGGTTGTTCGGTTCACACTTAGAGCCTACTATGATTTATTGTGATAATCAGAGTTGCATCAAACTCTGCTTAATCCAAGATTTCATGATAGATCTAAACACATTGACATCCGTATCAATGAGACGTATCAAAAGGCACAAAGGTCATGTTACTTAAAATATCACTCCCACTATGACCGCATCATTGATATCTTTATTTAAAGAAGTTTGCTCAGCATTGCACCCGGCTATCATTATGTGTGATATGTTAAATATAATCCATGACTTGCTGAGATGATAAATGAGAGTTGCAACAAGACAATATTTGGTGGAAAGGAGTCGCCTCTACTAAGTGGGCCCGAAAGCTATTTTTTGGCGCAAAGTTTATTTTTAGGACGCGTCTATTTTTAGACATATGGATCATGTTCTATGAGTTGCAGGATGCTATTTGTATAGTTAATAAGTTTGCAGAACATGAATTTCATTTTTATATTGGGCTAAATCATGTCCTTTTAGATTGCCAGTCTAAAAATAGATATGTCAAATATTATTAGCTCTTAATAATATTTAGACTCTAAACATTATCTTATTCTCTTGGAGCACTTTAGTTAAGTGCACAGATGTGGCACAGGAGTTGACAGAAGGAATTACACTATGAGGGGTTATGGAGCTATTGCATGGATACTTTAGTTAGAACTCATGTGATAGAGTTTGGTGAAAGCCGATTGAGGAAGTTAGTGGAGTTGGGTATTCCGCTTAACTAATCTAGAACATATTATTTATTTATCATGCCTGATTGAGACTATAATTAATGAGGGTTGAACTATCTATTAATTAATTCACTAATTATAAACTCATTAATCAACTAAAATGTATTAGTTAACTTGCAAGGTATGGACAAGCTGGGGACCAAATAAAATAGGTGAAAGAGCAGGTTAACTATCAGTTGTGACTATACTGTTGCTATTTGCAACACACAGATAGGTGGAGTAGCCCATGAGGATTGCGTAGTTCAGGCCAAGTGGTTTATCTATTTAATTAAGTCATCCCATAGCATTAATTACGCAATAGAGGATGGCTATCAAGTGGCAAAAGATTGGAGCATGTGTTTTGCTAGATCTAGCTTGGTAGTGTGTAGCAATTGAGGGTGTGCATGAGAGCTTGTGAGGAGATTTTGTACTATGATTGTTACATGATCTCCATGACATATAATATACAGATAGTTGGGGTTTTCAGCTTTAAGCTTTCCCATTAAATACTGTGTTCATATATGTGATTGTTTGTGGTTTTAATGTATGCATGCAATTGATTTTATTTCCGCATGTGATGATCAATGGTAGAAGAGATTCTGTATTATGCATGAAGCTAAAATAGTGTGTGATCAAGAGAATCTCGATGAATAATATATCAGTTATTCAAATTTCTACAGTTATATGGGGTCTGACTAAGATCGCTTACCATATTTCATCATTAGGATCAATTCCGCACGGTTTGCTTTTGGTTCTGTGGCATCCCGACGATTTCCGTAAAACAAAGTTATTAACGGACATATTTTAATTAATTATGCTTAAGTGTTGTCTCTAGCCGATTACTTGGAAAAACACCTTAGTGTTATAGCTCGTTGGAATCGGGGTGAAAAGATCTATAGGGAAAGATGAAAAAAATGGGCTTTGGGTGGTCACTGTGACCACAAAGGCGAAGTAAGCATTTTCTGGCATTAAAAGTGACTTCAATTAGTTTATAAAAGTCACTTTATTAAATAAAGAAAGGAAAAGTGCTTTTAAATATTTAATTGGAGGGAAATGGTAAGTGAGTTATAAAATGGGAAATAAGGGGATCTCTCCTCATTGATTCGTGCATTTGTGAGTTTGTAGAAAGAGCTCTTAGAGAGAGTTTGAAGGAGAATCTTAGGGTTCTGGAACCCTAGTTTCCATAGCAGACATCGGTGTTGAAAATAGACACTCTAGTTGGGTTCGAGAGTGAAATCACACAGATTTCACCACTGAGCTTCAATGGAGAACAAGATTTACAAGAAATACTGAGGTACCTAGGTATTATCAGTTGATTTTATGAACTTATTGGGTATTTTCTCTCTTACCTTCCAGGTTAGAGAAGACCCAACAGATGCATCGAATTTCCTAGCTATTGGGGAATCGATTTGTTGAAGGAAAGAGTATTAGATAGGCTGGGAGGTATTCCATTTGGTTGCTGGTCCAATGGGTCAAATTTCTGGGGGAAAGAGGATGAGATTTGAAGAGTGAGCTGGGTCATGCTTCCCTCTGAACTACTGGACGTTTTACCACTGCTAGTACGAGTTTATATGAGGACAGAGGTGTCAAATTCCCTTCCCTGCTGACTGGATAATTCCTCATCACTCTGGGTCGAGTTTTCTTGCTGAAAAGGATAGGCCGTGCCATCTCATATTCATACTGGACGAGTTCTGTAGCAGAGTAGCTGAACTGTTTGACTGGGAAATGCAAAACTTGTTACAATTGCTGTGTGGGGGTGCGTACGTCAAGCAGAAGCTGAGCCACGAGTTAAGGAGAACCATATCTGCTCCCAAAGAGACCGAGTTGTCATCTCTGTTGCCTGCGCGCTCTGGAAGTGACAGAAAGAAGTGGGCCTCTCGTACGAGTTCAGTCTACTGCTTTTCAGCCTTGGGCTGCGTACCATCTCGTTGTTCTGTTGATGTATTAAAGTGGCATATACAGTGGTGACGTTGAAGAAGAAGAGCAGAATAACCACGTTCATTTTGATTTATCCCATTTCTCCTTGTAAACCTGTTGTGCTTAAACAATAATAAACTATGTATTTCCAGAACTTGCTCTTCCGTGGGGTAGTGTAAGCATTGTGGTAAAAATTGCATGCACATCAACTGTGCCCAAATTTCTTGGTGTTAATTATATCAGTTTGAATTCCAAGGAGGCTTCATTTGGGTGTCTTTACTTAACTGTGTGTTTAAATTTTAATGAGAAAAGACTTTCTGTGGGTGTTGTTGCTAAATATCAGCAGTTTGTAAATTTTTGGGTGAAATAAGAGATTGTTTGAAGTTGGTTGATGCATTTAAATCACTGTATGCCTGTCCAGAAAACAATTTTATAAAGAAAATCACCTACAACAGAAAGTAATCAAACTGTTTGATGAAAGTTGCCATTAAAATTTTGATTGCAAACTCAGAAATTTATTGAAAAATTTGAGGGTTTTATAAGAGATAATCTTACACACATGCTTGGTGCTCCTCATAAATATGTGCTTAGACCCATGTATTTACCTTGAATCTGCTCTTTGAACCATTCTGCATCATGTTTACAATAAGTACCTGTACAACTCACACAAATTCCCATCTCTCTAGCAAGTATCTTGGTGATTGAAGCATAATGAATCCTCTAAGTGGAGTGCTCAATCTCCTTGATGCGTGTGCACTTTCGATTTGTCATGATAAAGACAAATGGAATTTTTTTTGCATTTTATTGGCTGATTGAAAACGTCACAGGTAGTGGGTGATATGGTTTCTGATATCAAGTATACTTTGCACACGCAAATGAAGATCAAATAATCACAAAGAAGTGTGTCCTAGTGTCTACTTCTGTAGGATGTAGTTTGAACATTGCCAGAATGTTGAATTCTGCATCAACCTCTCCATTACTGGACACAGTTTTAAGACTACAGTTACCATCTCCCAACCTCTTATTAATAATAATATCAACAGATTCGTCGGTGAAGCGGAGGTCCAATGGTGGAAACAATTGACTCTCACCCGATCCACCCAGGATCAATCCTCTGCGGAGACATATGCCTGTTGTGTCTTGGCTAAAAGAGTAGGTGACCCCATAGCGGACGTCTCGGCTCTTGTTGAGGCATAAGTTAATTGCTACTGTGTGGCTTGCAGGCTGTTACACCTAGCCTAGGGTTTATAGTGGCAGCCAGTTGGATTTGAACCTGGGCCTGGCTCAGGAGAGTCCCACCAGTTACCGATTACCCTAGATCAAAAAAAAAAAAAAACAATATCAACAGATTCTTGAAGAGATAACCCTTTGGATTTCAAAAGGCAGCTGCATCTCTAACAATAGTTGCTCCGATTATGGCTTATCACTTCACTTTCAGCTGTAGCTGAAACAATACGCTCCATTAGCATAAATGCCTGCCCCTATGATTGAAGTGTCACCCACTGTAGAAGCTGCTGATGTACAACATCCGTCACTGTCAACAACAACAGAACCCACAGCTTCTGCTTATATATATATATATATATATATATAAAGTACTCCATTCATTTGAAACTTGATTAACATTCCTTTTCTTCCAGGCACTTCCCATTTTCAGTACAACTTTAACATATCTTTTCAGACGGTAGTCCATTCTGAATGACTTAATCTGCTGCTACTGTTCTATTTGGACATTGCATGCATGTAAGCAAGGCAAACTCCATTCTTTTTGCACTTTTTGCTCGATGTAACTCTTCTGATAGAAAGAACAGTTCTGGTGTTGAGCAAGTTCCAGACACAACAATTATATATTGTGACAATAAGAGCAGGATTCGTGTTTCATGAAAAGTCCAAGCATATTGAGATCAAGTATCACTGTATCTGGGATATGGTGCAGAGAGGAGTAGTGAGGCTCCATCACATCTCCACTGATGATCAGATAGCTGACATTCTTACCAAGCCTTTACCTAAAGGGAAGTTCTTGGTTTTTAGAGAGCAACTTGGACTTATTGACATGACCCTTCCGGGAGGTGGTCACAGTTGATAGAGAACATTGAGCTACCTTTCCCCCCTCTCAGAGCTCATAAGATTAGGGAATGATGCCGTAAAGCTCCTGAGGATGAGGGACCTCTTGTGTAGTGTGTGCCACAAGAGTAGGCCTTATGCATTCGACCCATAGTCTAGGAGGTGGGAAGAGCCACCTATCTGGCCAATAGGTGTAGTGAGACTTATCTGTGTGACTTGTCTAGGATGCAGGTGTTCCACCACTTGACACTTGGTTGTGTTTGATTCTTGTCTGTGTGACTTGTTTGAGTCTTGTCTATGAGATGTCTGTGTTCTATCACGTAATTTTTTGAGATGAAAATTGGTGGAGTGTAATCTCTTTCTACGTGACATGTGATGATCGTTTTCTCTCCAAATTTGTGTCAAGTGGATGATTCTTCTTTAGATTGCGACTTCGTTGTTACAAATGTCACAGAGCAAAGTTGAACTGAGATGAATGAAAGAGATCAAAGGAAGCAAAGATCTTTGATGTAGAAAGAAATTCCTCCTTAGCTGAGAGGGAGTGTTAAAATTTGACAGTTTAGGGATGAATTTCCCCTAGAAGAAATCATATCTTTCAGTTCTGTTTGAACCACCTATAATAAAATTTCATTTCTAGCAGTTCTAATATGAATTTCCAAAATTAGTAAGCCACATCTCAATTTGGAAATGACTTTCCAAAAATAGAAAGTCATGTCTAAATGATCGAGGATGATCTCAACATATGGAATCTCCACTTTAAAATCAAATCAATCATGATTATACAAGTCAAGAATTAATATTTTTATCCTTACTAGTATTATTATTATTATGATACTTTCACCTTTAAGGGATTAATAAAAACGAATTCTCTCATGAAATAAGTAAATTAAATTGAGAATCTCTTACTTGGAAAATTGAACCTCTCTCTTGGAATAAAATAGTAACTCCACACTTAAGAGAATGTAACTCTCCCTCACAAATTCAATGTATGGCAAAAGTGTGACTCCTTCTCATTAAATGCACATGTAACTCCTTCATTCAATTCATTGTAACTCTCACCAAATATTCTCTCATGTCTAAGTGTAACTCTCTCTCTCCTTTATTCGAATTGTAACTCTTCAAGACATGTGTGCCTCTCTGTCTATTCTTGTGATGAGTTGCACTTCTCCTCAAGTAACTCCTGTCTCATGGATTTCGATTCTCCTATTATTGGCTCAAGGCATGAATTCATTTAGTAACTCCTCTCCTTTCTCATCTATTTAAGCAAGAGCAAGTAAGAGTTGATGTAGCATGTTCATTGTGAAGAAAGATAGCTAAAGTTAAGTGTGTGCAAGAGAAGTGTGAGAGCAAGTGAAGAGTAAGAGCAAGAGAAGAGCTGGAGCAAGTGTGAAGGACAAGATCTAATCAGGAGAAGGAGAATATCTCCAAGCAAAGAATAAGAACACTTCAACTGCAAGTTGATCAAACATTGGTGACTTTATTCATTCTCATTCTCTCTCTGTCTCAGTGTACTCTACTGAACAATTGAAGAAATCTAATAGAAGAAGAATCATTTGGGTTTTCCCCTTGTGGGTTTTCCCTTGATCATTGGACCTAACTCTTAGTGCCTCATATTTGTGTTTGGTTGTCTTCATATGATCCTTAAGTTTATGTTCTATTTACAATTGCTGATCTCAAAAGTTGTGAAGAAGAAATCTGAATTCTAAGTAATTGCAACAACATAGTACATTCATTTTTCTACAAAGTACATTCCACTTTTTGCAAAGTACATTTAGTTTTCTTCAAAGTACATTCAACTTTCTGCAATGTACATTCAGTTTTCTGCAAAGTACATTTAGTTCCATTCAATTTTTCTTCAAAGTACATTCAATTTTCTGCATAGAACTTTCAAGTTTCTGTAAAGAATTTTTAAATTTCTGCATAGAACTTTATTTTAACAACCTGATGATTATATGAAGACTCCATGCCCAAGGATGAACCAAATGACACTTGTACCATCAAATATCATCAGATCATTAGAGTTTTTAAACTCTACTTCTACTTCTCATCATTTTCTCTTGTACCCAGATTCCATGCCCTACGGGGAGTTGTAATAAGTGATGCTAGTAATGATGAGTTTTGAGTTAGCATTGAGTCTGTAACAGGCCTAGGTAGCTTGCAACTTTGCCAACAAGTGAGTATTACTTAGGGAGGGTTTTTTTCACTCGGTTAATTATCATCTTCCTACTAGGACTTAATAATTAATCGAATTTTTTCCTCCAAATTTATCCCAAAGCCGGAGTACGACTTGATGGTGAGGCCTTGGGTGAGTCCTAGTATCTAGAGTCGATGTATATTGCACCATTAATACACCATTATTTCATAAAATCAAATTTTCCAGAGATAAAGCAATAATTGCACATGTGGAAAATCAAATTAATTAGAGGAGCTCATGCATTGAAGGAATAATCTACAGAATATTTGGACTGAAGATTATGTGGGGCCTCCTCTCACAGTTCTTTTGAGTGCTTCAACACGTAGCACTTCACTTGGAGGTTTTACGACTTTCCTTTGGTTAGACTACGAGTTTCACTGGAGGAATCACACAGTTTCTGGGGACCTACGTAGAGCTACCTTGGGATCATCTGGAGATGGGGCATCACTTAGTCCGAGTTTGCATTGGTTGACTGGAGGTAGCATGGTACTTTAATTCACTCATAGATGAGTTTACTTGGCCATATATGGAATTCGATTTCCTTTGAGGTGCACATATGGAATTCGATTTTGCTCTGGTGTCTCTGGCTTCTTCACATCGAACTTGGCTTATCTTTCCTTGGGATTTGCTCCAAGTTCAATTCTCACATGCATTCTTCCTTGGGATTTGATCTCAACTCTATATAATAGAGCCATGGGCTCTCATATGTATCATGTAATATGAGCTATTGGACTTGAGGACACGCTGTTGGATTGTACACGTACTTGCAATATAATACAAAAGTCTTTGGGGTAACTTGTGATGGTGTTCTTCTCCTTGCATATGTGGTAAATTCTTGACTTGTTATGCTTCTATTTATTTCTTCATGCTATTGTTTCCTTCTTGCTTGTTTCAAGTTATTTTAGTATGCAACTATGTCATATTAACATAACAATTACTTAATTGCTTTAGGAAAATAATTTTTCTAGTTGATGTCAAATATATCTCTAGGAACTTTTTCCATTGCACTTATTTAATTTTAGGTGGATCTAATGAATTGTGGTGAAGTTTTGTAGAGGAATCACTCTTGGTCAAACTTTCAAACGTGAGGGGAAGTTCTCGGAAGAACCAACCCATTCCTGAAAATATTCAAGGAGAACCTGCATGTGTTGAACTCCAAAGTCTCATCTATATTTTATTTTGTCTTGCATGGGTTATTTTAAGTTTCTTAAGGGTCTTATTTATTGCATTGAAATTGCATAGATTTTTTTATTTTTCACATAGTGCATTTCATTTATCAAAATCTGGCTATTTCAAAGAGCAAACTCATGGCCAGTCATAGAGGAGAGCTTGCTCATACTCTTTGGCCTAGCCTCTTCTAGATTATTTTTGTTATACACTGTTGATTTTTGGTAGCATCGGAAGTGTCTAAGCCTCAAAATTTATGGAGAGGCTTAGGCACATGTATTCTAAAGAACCCAAAAATCGTTTGTGGAAATTCCACTCAGAATGTGTTATTGAAAAAATTAATTATTTTAATGGGGACCCTAAGTGTAAACTTAGGGAAATTATATAATTAAAGGGTTTTAATAAAACAGAGTGTGAATCTTCTAAAGAACATGGATCAAGTCAAGTTATAATCTTAGCCGTTGATTGGAGATCTAATCTTGGCCGTTGATGTCTTAACAAGAAGACTATGAAGGAAGGCTTGAGGGTGATTTGGAAAGACACACCGAGTGAATCTAGAGATTGAAATTTCTGAAGTGAGCAGTGCTCAAGATGAGAAATCGATCTAATTGATTCCAGCGCAGAGAGGGGTAGAGATAGTTTTCCGAGAGAGTGATTTTCTTCAACAACAGAGAGAGGCAGAGAGAGATCCAGTGGAGCCAACGTAGAGCCACATAGGGCTACCCAGAGGCTGCGTAGAGGCCAAGAGGGTTTTCGATATTTTACTGTCAGATCAGATTTAGAAGCCAGGAGTCTGGGTGTGAGACTGGGAGGCTGAGATCTGAGATTCCGGGAGGCAGATCAATCTATTGCCTGGGTCACGCAATACTAAGAGGAGGTGACGCAGTGCCTATGCAGAGGCAGCTCAGGGACCTCAAGGGGCATCTCATCCAGTGTCTAGATCAGCTGAATTTTGAATTTTCTAGTGATTGAGTGAGGTAAAAATCGCAATATTTCTGCCAGTATTTCTCTCTCTGTAACTGAATAACCCTAGTGGTATTTAGAGATGTTTTCAGAAATTGCTATTGCTTAATAAAATAAAACCCTCAGATATGTTGCATCGGTTTTCCCTCATTGGGTCTTTCCTAGGACTTTCGTCCAAAAATAACGGTGTCCTATGTGTATATTTTTTTTGCTCAATTTCCTTGTTTCAGAATCATATTTAGTTAAGTGTAGGCTGCTTCAGTAATTTACTTCAATGTTTCAAGAAGTAATCTGAAATAATTTTGTAATTTAATTTACAAAGTAGGTGAAGTAGATTCAGCTGGTTGCAGTAGGATTCCTGAGATTGTTAGATCTAGGAATTTTCACATGGTATCAGAGCATTTGATGTGAAACATGAAGAGCAGATCTAGCACTGAAGCGAAGGCCGAATTGCTGCACCAGCAACAGATCGAATCCCAGAGGGATTGCGCAGTTCTAGCCAGAAGGGCTGAATTTTCGAGGTAGTCTCTCTCAGAGTGAGTTGACAGAGAGGTAAGACTTTCGGATTGAGATCTTGCCGAGGCAGAGGGAGCATCACAGAGCCTTCACGCAGAGCCAGAGGGACGTAGTTTTTCTGCAAGCAGTTACTGGGTAGAGAAGCATTAGATGAAGAAGAAGAGCACCTAGTGAGAGAATTCTTCGTCAGCGAGTTCCTTTGCCGAGGAATTTAGTTTTTCTCATTTGCTGGGCAGTAGAGGAGCAGTAGACTTACCAGCTCCATTAGGGAGTGCGTGAGCCAGCCTAGAAGCTACGCATTAGGGAGAAAGAGGGAGCAGTTCGACAGTTTTCGACTGAGATGGCATCTCACGGACTTAGAGATCAGGATCGGTTGGAGGGATCCTCAAACTACATGATATGGAAGGAAATAATGAAATTCCTTTTGGACGAGTATGATCTCAAGGCATTCGTAGACAATGTGGTTGTTGTACCTACAGATCCGGATCAGAATAAAAAGTACAAGTCCGATATGGAAAAGGCCAAGAGACTTATCCTTGATGGTGTCAAGGATGATATAGTCTCTCATATCACTGGCAAGAACACAACTAGGGAGATATGGGAGGCCTTGTCCGTGCTATACGAAGGAACTATCGAGCAGCGAAAGATGTACTTGAAGCAGAAGCTCCGGATGATCTAGATGCAGAAGGGGGAGCACATCGCTCCATCCCTAACAAGACTTGAGGAAATCCGTGATTAGTTGGCAGCCGTGGGATCTACCCCGACTGCGACAACTATGGTGAGATTGGTCCTTAACGCAGTCACTGAGGAGTGGCAAGTTTTTGTCCAAAGTATCTTGGGTAGGGCAACGCTACCTAGTTGGGAGTCGATGTGGGCAACTCTTCAGGAGGAGGAGCTGAGAAGAGATTTGGTCAAGTGCAAACCACAGTATTAAAAACCAGAACCGGTGATCGGATCGGTGGACCTAACGAACCGGTAACTGGACCGGAACCAGTCTAACCAGTACTGGTCAGGTCTAAACGAACCGGTTTTAAAAAAAATACATTAAATAATTATTTTTTAATAAAAAAAACTATTTTTAAGATTTGCAACCATGATTCCAAGCCAATAGAGACAAAATATGCAAAGTTTGCTCATTTATATACCATGTAAAGGTGAATATATTAAAATGGCACCGAGTGAAATACATATCATTGAAAAATATATAAGCAATGAGGCTCCAAATGGCCCATAAAGTCCAAAAACAATGCTACAAGCTATGAGGCCATTGGCCTAATACAAGACTACATATTAGTGATCAACAACGTGATCACTCCTCATCATGATCAAAATCATCACCACTACCAAACAAGGGATCATCAACATGAGCTACATAAATAATATGGCTCAGAGTTTGACGACTCCTAAAACTCCTCTACAACTTTAGTAGTAGTAGTAGTAGTAGCAAAAATAGACATCAAAACTACAAATCACTTAGCAACATGGTCTCTCATGAAACTCATCATTGATTCATCGCTACTAAAAATGGGATCATCAACAAGAGATACATAAACATCATCTAGCTCAAAGTCTTCAGACTTGGATTGCTCAACCTTATAACATGATAGAAATTGAAAAAGTTTAGCATGCCTAACCAATGATTTTGGTTTGAGTGAAGGGTTCATCTCCTCAACCTTAAAATGCGGTAGAAATAGATTAGCATGCCTAACCAGTTGTTTTCCTTTGAGTGAAGGGTACATTCTTGTTAGGCCACGATAGGGGAGTTCAACAATCAATACCACCAACATCAACAAAGTTCAACAATCAATGCCACCAACATCAAGGTTCTTAAAGGACTTCATGCTCTTAATCAAATGCCAATCTCATACCCTTACACATGATAGAATCAAATGGAAACATTGCAAACTCCCAAACCATGAAACCCTGAAACCATTAAGTCTGCTGAATTTTGAGTGAAATCTAAAATTCTAGTTTCTCCATATGAAATCCAATGAGGTTGAAACCACTCTTAAACATCTTGAGTCATTTCATGGTGATGTTAAAAATTTAAGTAAAAAAATGAAAATGAAAAATAAAGGAAATGTCACTTTTGCTTTAAGAATTTAACGTTACCATTAATTGCCAACAAGATGTGTCAGGAAAATGAGAGGGTAGGCATGCTTTTCTTAGAGGGGATATTTTTGGAGGAAAACAACCCTAAATTTCCCTCAAAAAAGCTCCAAAACTCAAAAAATTGCATTATGTGGGGTCCTTAAACCTCCTTACTGGCCATGTGTGGGTCCCCGCAGCAAAAGAGGTGCTGACCAGCCGGTTAAGGACGGAACCGGCCGGTCAGCATCAGTTAACTGGGCTTTTCAGGCGACAAGGAGGGTATAACCGGGTTTTCCAACTGGTTTGGACCGTTGCTCCTTTTGACCGGCCGGTTTGACCGGTTTCCGGTTCAAACCGGCCGGTTTTAATACCACTGCAAACTTGACGGTAGCATCGAGAGCGGATCAAAGAATTCGGAGGAGGAGGAGAATGTAGCTCTCGCATCGAAGGGACAACAATGGCAACAAAAACAAAAGAGAGATGTTTCGAAGGTGAAGTGCTTTAGATGTGGCAAGATGGGCCACTTTGCATCGCAATGTCCTCTCATGTAAAAGGACAAGGATGAGAAGTGTTGTCCTCTGAGATAATTCTAAGTCAATTAATCATGCCAGAGCATCTATAATGTTTTGTTTGTTTTAAATTGGGTTTTTGGATGACCAATGTATTAAGCAAATAGAAACATATGTCTTTAAACTTTTGATAATATTAATTATTAAGAAAAGGGCTGTTGCTTTACTTCAAAAAATGATTTTAATTTTGCATATGTGAAGGCAGAAACTGTAAGAAAATATGATCAGTTAAATATTCAGATTGAATGTTTAATTTATCATAAGCGTGAAAGGCTATTAAACAATGTTTAACAAATCAACAAAACATATTTAACATTATGAAGATTACTGACAGTTAATTGATATAGAGGGACTTATAAAAATAGATAGTTCAATAAGTCATTCTCTAAAATGGATTATAACTTCAAAGGATTTAAGATAGACTGAAACACAACTTTTTCTTACCTACTTATCTTCATAAAAATCAAATATATGTAGAAAACGAAGTGAAATGAATACTAGAAAAACTTACAAGGAGACAAACTGATTGGAATAAATCGAGAATCCTTTTATTTATCATCAATGATAAAAAAGCTCATACGCTTTTGCCTACAAATGCTCATCTAAGGCTGCAACCCTTAATAACTTGAATGGAGAGTTATTTATACTAATTTCTATCACTTAGAAGTATAAAAACTGATTACAAAAATAGTATCAAATAGTAGGAAAACAAAAACTGATGATTGATTTGTCACTGTCTTTGAGGAAACGGTTGATGATGTGGCCCAAACAATACTGTTATGCTGTCATACTGTTGGAGACAGAAAGTTACTTGATGGTTTCACATAAGTGATCCCATCTTTCCTGACTTGGAATTTCCAGATTTACTAATATCCTGAAAATTTCGTCCACTTCTGTGTATTGTTCAAAAGTAGGCTTGTTGATGAAGAGATGTTTGATTTCATGTTTAATTATCAAAAGAAAATCTAAAGCTTCCAGAAAAGCTTTCCCTGTCATATGGCCTTTAATTCCTGCAAACTTAGCTTGGTCAATGGCAATGGTATAGTGTAATATCTCTTTTCAGGGATATCTCTCAAACACAGTCAATTCTAAACCAGAGATGGACTGGAGGGGTGTTTACCAGATATTTCACCTCTGGAAAGAGGGTGAGATCTGGAGGCTACCTGGCCCTCACCAGACTCCGTCTATAGAGTATGGGAAAAACACAACAGATGGTATAACAACGGGAATGTCTCAAAAGATAAACAAGCAGAGATGCAGACTATACATAAAATGCTAGAAACAGTGTATGCAACAGATACACATAAAATAGAGAGAATACTGAGCCATTTTATTATACTGAGAAATAGCAATGAGTACAAGAGGTGATCAGAGTGATGGCACCTCGACTTGCACCAGGCAAGTGTAGGAATACTCAAAGAATATCGATGGAATGGCTACTCTCTGATTTGCGTCCAAGTTGCTGGAAAACTGCCGTGTAGCTGCTATTGTTGGAACAAGATGAGTATTAGGGGCTGCTCCCCTACTCGGAATGAGCTGAAACTCTGGAATCAACCTCTGCACACAAAACCCAGAAAATCCCAGAGAGCGTTTCTGGAATGGACAACCTCCGAAAATACCTCCCTTGACGATCTACGCTATCCTCCAAGGCTCTGCGTTGAGACTGAATGGAATACTCCAAAATATGACCTCCCGCTCAACCAAAAGTCTCCAATAGGCAAGGGCTGGCCCCTTGCTCAATCTCCTGGCAAAATTCCTCCGAAACAATGCCTCTCCGAAGCTCCCTCAAAATGGACTGCATCCTCCCTCTCAAGACTGCGCAGTCTATGGATGCACTGCTCCTCCACAAAAGCCAAACACCAATCCTCCTGCAAAATACTGATGGGACAACCTCACTCGAGCAAGCACTCGAAGTCTCCCGGGGCTGAGGGTGAGATCTCCGAACAGAGACACTCAATGCACTAAACAGTGCTGCAGACAAGCTAAACAGCCAGCGTGCTCAGAGTCGTAGCGACCAGTTCAATATGCATAAACTCCAATGACCAAAATGAGGAGGCTCTCCTCCTTTTATAACGTTGGCCTCTCTCTTAAACCCTAGGCCCGTCATCTCCAACGTAGCCTCTCTTGGCCCCACGCTGCCAGCTCAACCTGCGCAGTCCCTCCACGTGCTCTAGTGGGTCCCCTCCCTACGTTGTCTCTTTGCCCCCCTTGGCCCACTTAAGTTACAACGTTGTGTCTACTAGGGAGTGAACTTTATTTTAAAGTGAGTTATATCCCCCTCTTACTCACTTTATTTATAATTTAACTTTATAAAAGCAAAAATTAGACAAAATTAATATTTCCAATTAGCTGCTGCTAATTGGGAATATTACAGTCCTCCCCGCCAAAACTTGCTTGTCCTCGAGCAATGCCTGAACAACATCCCCTCTAGCTGATGCTCCTCACCATCACTGTAAAATGTGCCTGGGTCCCAGATGCACCACTGAATCTTCCCCGTCGTCTGTATCACCCTGATATGGAGGGATCTCTCAATGCTAGGATCCCAAACTGATCTCTCACTGTACCAGCGAACAAACAATCCTCCCTGATCCCAACGCCACCATGGCCAATCATCGCCCAAGTCCCACGGCTCAGATTGCGCACTGCCTCGGGCTATAGCTGATGCCCCATGAAGTGAAGCTCGCCAGCAAGCATCAATGCTCCCTGGCTCCTGCTGTGCTGTACCTCTAACTGTATAAGCTGCCCCACCAACTGTATA
Source organism: Pinus albicaulis (assembly GCA_034641835.2). Taxonomy (NCBI): domain Eukaryota; kingdom Viridiplantae; phylum Streptophyta; class Pinopsida; order Pinales; family Pinaceae; genus Pinus; species Pinus albicaulis. The sequence goes on from CM076577.1 coordinate 349,513,723, forward strand.
CCAACTCATCACCTCTCTCCAATCCAAGTCCTGACTCAATCCCATGCTGATCCTACCCTCCTGAAATCGAGATGGAGTGCTGAAGAAATGATGACCTGGGTCCCACTGCCACCTGGAATCTGTAACATCGGCTATGTCTAAGGGCCCCTGCTCTGTTGTGCTCCCTACGAAGAAAATCGTACCGTCAAGAGGGTACCAATTCATGGTCTCCCGCCAGTCCATCCTGGAAGAAGAATCCAATGTAGCAACAACTGCACATGGAACATGCCTAGAGTGTTGCCGCCAGCCCGTAATCAACTCCCACTGCTCTGCTCTGTCTTCCAATGGAAGCTGCCTGTAGAAGGAAGCCCCTCTCTCTATAATGGGCCAAAGTGGGCAAGATATGCTGCAAGCCCCATCGATGTACTCCTGGAGAGTGCTACTCACTGAAAATACTGCAGCTCTGCTGACTGCGTGTACATCTATCTGCACCTCATCTCTGTGTCGACCCACAGATGGATGCTCCACCATCTCCAACAACTCATCCCTCTCATCGGGAATGTAAAGCTCTTGCCGTCCCCTAGCCCCCTGCAGAAATATCCCGTCAACCTCCAACATCTCTAGAGGATATGGATCTACAACTGCTGTCACCGTACTCGATGTCAGTGCATCTGACTGCTCCTCCTCAATAGCTGACCCCAAGGTTAGCTGCATATCCATCACGGACTTGATGTGAGCCTCCATCTGGCTCTCCCCCAAAGGACTATCATGCATGATGTGCATGGTATCTTCCTTTGCTAACTCAGGCTCCATCATATGCTGCTCTGGCTGAATCGTCACAAGTGACTCATCGCCCAGAGTATCTCCCGTAGAGTCCCCTGATTGCTCACCCTGTACACTGGAATGCAACTCCGGTCTACTGTAATCATCTCTGCATGACTGCTCTCGCTCCCCAGAAGCGTCCTCAACTGATCCTATGGACTCATATAAAGAAGAGTCCTCACCCTGGCATACAGAAGGAATGCCCTCCTGTTCTACCTCCGCCACCTCATCTGCATTGAATATGCCATCCACCTTCTCGATAATGTGTCGATACATTGTCTAGAGCCTAGACACATACTAGGATGCTACCTCTGCTGTACCCAGTATCCTCTGCTCATGCATGGACTCAACACGCCCTGAGAAAAGAGTGACGCATGTCTCCCTCATGACCTGCTCCCAAATCGTAGGCTCAACGATGACTGATGTGCCACCCCTACAGAGGATCATCTCATCCCCTGACCTGTGGCTGTCAACTAGCGCACCGACCCAGTGCCATTGCTGAGAAGTCTCTCCCCTAGTGTGCTGAGTGTCATCCAAATATCTTGGGTGAGCCTCGCGTACCCCGCTGCTCATGCCCAACGTGCCAAAGGACAACGACAAAATCGACTGTGCCCGTGAGTGATGTAGAAGAGGGTCAAGTGCGTGAGTCTCCACAGATATCGTCAAGTATCGCTCATCTGTCTGCCCATCGATCCTGGGTGAAATACCCCCAAAGGTAAGCCCGGTGTCCCTGTCCGTGAGTCTCCCTGGAGGCAATGCTCTAAGACCCTACTGTGCAGCACCGTATGCCCTCGCATACCACCGATCATCCATGTACTCCTCGACATGCCACTGCACACTGAGGCATACCCTTGTACACTGCTGGATACCCCCTACTACTGCTGTACCACCCTGTACCATCTCGTGCCTGGTCTGTGTCAAGGAATCGGTCACCCCCCGTGTGTTCTCAATGTGATGTAGGACACTCCTACTCCACAATGCAGTCCCACACACTATGGTACACCACCATGCGACTCCATGTCCGCCGGTGGTCCACTGCTCAATGCTAGAGGCTCACACAGACCCTTGGATGTGATGACCTAGAGTTGTGTCTCAGTGTCATCATCTCCACTGTCACCTCACTATACCCGCCGACGAATGGATCATCACTCCAAATCCTCCCCGAGGGGTCCGAGAAGTGAATCTCCCTATGTGTCAGTAGTGATACCACCACTGCTCGACTCCGCTGTGACCTCTGTGCCCCACACAAAGGTGAAGAACCCTTGGCCCCATACAAGGCACCATCTAGTGGCCTGCCAATGCCACCTCCTCCGATAAGCTTCTGCCAAGGTATGTTGATCACTCTGTGACCTCGTGTACAAGTGTCATACCAAGTCAACCTAGGTAGTCTGTCCATAAACTGGTTGGCCACTGGAGCTGACCGAAACTCCCCTAGCAAATGCGCATGCTCAATTGCTAGGCCAATTGTACCCTCCAAGACATAGTCAACCAACCTGCCTGGGAAACGACAGGTAGTCCCGCCTAGATCCCAATGCCAATCTGGGGTTCCTGTATTCCCAGCACCTGGAAACTCCTGCTGAACTACACCTGGGTCCACCACTATCATCATAACCCACTCCACTGGGTACCAACTCAAAATCTCTCACCATCCCACCTCGATATGTGGATGCTGCACCTTGTGCAACTCCGATCGTCTCATCCTGCTAACCAAGTCTACGTATGAGACCTGACTAGGTGGCTCGGTCTCTCTCTCCAATGGAAAGAGGTGACCCCATAATGCTGCTAGCCCCGTCTATGCAAGCCTGAAGGGGGCTGCTCTGACACTCCAATTTGCCCTCTAGCTGTACCATTAGGGAATCTAGTCGTTCCCCAATGTGGGCCAACTTGGTCGCTGACTCGGCACAAACCACTCTCATGCCCTCTAGCTTCTCGTTCTGTAACAAAATAGCCTCTCGTACTGATGTGGCTTTCCCTTTCAAAACTAGAAGGTCGACTCGAAGCTGATGACACTGCTGTGTGCGACCATCGTCCAATACCTCTGTATCTCTTAGTGCCTCATCAAAGGTGGATACATCTCCTGGCACCTCACCCATCTGTCGCACGCTGCTACCACCCGAAAATTCGAACACTACCCCGGTCATCACCTCAATGGATGGCACTACTGGGGTAAGCTCTACTAAGATGTCATCTGATATGGTCAAAGAAGTCTCCAACACAGGTGACCCCTGCGTCATACTGGGTGTATCCACATGCTCCCCATGATCCTATGTGCCTCCATCCTCCAAGTGCGAGGTAGCCATTTTGATGGCTTCCCCCTCCGTTATTCGGTCAAGCTGGAAAGAGGTATCCATCTTTTCCACCCGATCCCGAACCGTGCAATCGGTGGATCCATAATGTATGGGAAAAGGTGTCCTTCCAATGGTACGCTGCAACTCTGAACTCTGCATGCTAGATCCCCCACTGTTACTTCCCTCTTCATCCCGCCTGAGATGACTGCTCTGAAGTTTTCCCCCATGGACTGCCATTCGCGGAAATAATCTCCCAAGGGTATATGATCATGCCTCCTACCTTTCTCACTCGGTACTGGAGGTAAGAATGTAGGCATCATGATCCTGGTTGGCCTACTGAAGGCTGGTAAATGCTGGTCACACTGTTGTGAGACCCCCATATTTTCCACCTCTACTACATTTGGTGGGTAAGATTCTGCCTACTCTCTTTGTTCATAGAAAAATATCCCCACGACTGAGCCAGAATGATGCTCTGATACCACTGTAATATCCCTTTTCAGGGATATCTCTCAAACACGGTCAACTCTAAACCAGAGATGGACTGGAGGGGCGTTTACCAGATATTTCACCTCTGGAAAGGGGGTGAGATCTGGAGGCTACCTGGCTCTCCCCAGACTCTGTCTATAGAGTATGGGCAAAACACAACAGATGGTATAGCAACGGGAATGTCTCAAAGGATAAACAAGAAGAGATGCGGACCATACATAAAATGCTAGAAATAGTATATGCAACAGATACACATAAAATAGAGAGAATACTGAGCCATTTTATTATACTGAGAAATAACAATGAGTACAAGAGGTGATTAGAGTGATGGCACCTCGACTTGCACCAGACAAGTGTAGGAATACTCTTAGAATATCGATGGAATGGCTGCTCTTTGATCTGTGTCCAAGCTGCTGGAAAACTACCGTGTAGCTGCTACTGCTGGAACAAGATGAGTATTAGGGGCTGCTCCCCTACTCGGAATGAGCTGAAACTCTGGAATCAACCTCTGCACACAAAACCCAGAAAAGCCCAGAGAGCATTTTTGGAATGGACAACCTCCGAAAATACCTCCCTTGAGGATCTACGCTATCCTCCAAGGCTCTGCGCTGAGACTGAATGGAATACTCCAAAATATGACCTCCTGCTCAACCAAAAGTCTCCAATAGGCAAGGGCTGGCCCCTTGCTCAATCTCCTTGCAAAATTCCTCCGAAACAATGCCTCTCCGGAGCTCCCTCAAAATGGATTGCGTCCTCCCTCTCAAGACTGCGCAGTCTATGGATGCACTGCTCCTCCACAAAAGCCAAACACCAATCCTCCTGCAAAATACTGATGGGACAACCTCACTCGAGCAAGCACTCGAAGTCTCCCGGGGCTGAGGGTGAGATCTCCGAACGGAGACACTCAATGCACTAAACAGTGCTGCAGACAAGCTAAACAGCCAGCGTGCTCAAAGTTGTAGCGACCAACTCAATATGCATAAACTCCAATGACCAAAATGAGGAGGGTCTCCTCCTTTTATAACGTTGGCCTCTCTCTCAAACCCTAGGCCCATCATCTCCAACGTAGCCTCTCTTGGCCCCACGCTGCCAACTCAACTTGCGCAGTCCCTCCACGTGCTCTAGTGGGTCCCCTCCCTACGTGGTCTCTTTGCCCCCCTTGGCCCACTTAAGTTACAACGTTGTGTCTACTAGGGAGTGAACTTTATTTTAAAGTGAGTTATATCCCCCTCTTACTCACTTTATTTATAATTTAACTTTATAAAAGCAAAAATTAGACAAAATTAATATTTCCAATTAGCTGCTGCTAATTGGGAATATTACATATAGAGCGTTTTGCAGTACTCCTCCAAGTTGACCAGTTTGTCATTGGGAGCTACTAATCCAGGCAATCCCCTCTGGTTCAGCAGATTAAACTTAGTGTGAAATATTTGGAGAACAATGTCCAAAGTTTGACATTTAGTCTCTAATTGATTCAACAAATTCTTCTTCTGCAATACTTTCTTGATCTTCAGAATAATAGCTGTTTTGTCTATAGTGTTTATTTGCTCCAATTCTGCCCTGCCTTTTGAGTTCAACACTTTAATCATGTCTGATGCATTTGTTGGTTTCTACTTGAGTGCTGCCTTCTCTTGTTCTTTTTGGCTTTGCTGTTTGTATTGGGAAATTGGAGTCTACAGAGTAGATGTGGAAAGGATCTGCTCCTCTGCCTCCTGTAATGTATTCTCTGTCTAGTAATCCTGATTAATAAACTTTTCAATTTCAGGTCTAGGTGTACGGTTGTATGGAGTTGTCTTCAACTCGACTCTTAGGTTTGAAATGACGCTGAAAGGATCATAAGACGAAGTAAATCTTGGCTGGAAATTCATTCTTTTAAGATTGGCATTTGCATCAATCCCTGTTGATCTGGTATTGCATATAAAAGAGCCTATCTTTGATTTTATCTTAAACTGTGATTTTCTCTTCCCTGAAACAAAACGTAATTCAGCCATGTTAATCATCTGCCTAATATATTCCAAACATAAAATTCTCATTGGAACATATTTGGGTAGTTTATATGTTGCCAACTCATAGCCATATACTCGAATCTCTGTGTAATTCTAGTATAAATACCAGTCTCTAGTTTTAACCTAATCACTCAAATGAAGAATTCTTTTGATGTCCTAGCCAATTCTGGGCTCATTCTGACTGCTAAGAAGTTGGGCAATTGGATGGATGAATGAATCAATGAACTCTGCAAAAGAAAACTTATTTGAAATAGATCTGACCAATTATATTCAATGAATAACGAACTGATTAATTCCCTAATCATCCTGCTTATACAATGTGATGGGCAGTGAATCTCCCTACTGAAACAAAAACATATGAATAAGTACAGAGGTGTACTTAAACATTCCTTGGGTTTTTAAATTCATCAATTGTTCATGCATATTATCAGCCAAAAATTGGCTGTAATTGTACATGAATGCAGGCTGATGATGATCCGGATTTATGCAGGAACGCAATAGAATAAACATATAAACATAAAGACAGAGATGCAGCGGAAATAACACTTCATTTCATTAATATCAAAGTACTGAAATTTGCTTACAGATAGAATGGAAATAAAACTAGCTAGGGCGCTGGTAGCTATCTCTGAGAAGCGATGTGGCGGCTACAGGCCTCTGAACTGTGTTACAATGAGGCTCGAGGGCCTATTTATCATTTAGAAACAATGGGAAATCCTAAACAGCCAAAACCCTAACCCGAGGAGATGAAACGCCAAAACTATGGGCCCCGTTTGGGTAAATTGGTGGTTCAACTTCCCAGGGGCGTAACTTTGGCATACGATCTCCGTTTGACGCGTACCATACCTCGTTAGAAAGATCTATCCGAGGACTACAAATTTGGAACGGGCAACATCGGTCCATGGACCCATGTTGCCCTTCGTTTTCCCAAAAAACGTCGTTTAGGGCCTCAAAACGGCTCCGGAAGTTTAGGACCCGAAAAACTGCTAAAAATAGTAAACTGTGCCGAAACTGAAAAACTGAAATAGACAATGGTGGAGCCCCAAGTGGAATAGGCGGGTGACCACCAATATCCACCTGGATCAGATGATCTTTAGAAAAGATGGAAAAGTAACCAAGGTAGGTTCATCTACTGTTCTGTCATCTGGATATCCTAATAATTAAGAAACTAATGAAATGATGTGTTTGGTAGCCTCAGGAAACATGGAGGATGGGTAAGGTGGGTTTTTCTTTGGCAATTCAGCATCATCAGGAAGGGAGGTCTCAAAAATTTGTTCTCTCTGAGGGAAAGTGAGCTTATGATATAACTCCATGAGAGCAGCTTGGGAGAAAAGGCTAAGAGAATCATTCTGTGGGATCAACAACATGTTGTTTATGATCTCTGGAGTGATAGATATCAGAATGTTTCCCTTCTGAGCTACCACTGCTCTTTTGATGGGATTGTACTTGGTTTTGAACCAGGTGACTAGATCTGGGAATTCATGGGTTTGAGGGAATGGAAACAGAGGTAACAGGGATTCCTAGAGTTTAATATCATCTTGTTGATCCAAATACTTCTATTTTAGCCATAACTGCAATTCATGAAGTTCGAATTTGCACTCCGTGTCAATGATGTTGAAGTATCAATTAGCTAAGGGGATATGGTCGAGATCAACCGGGGTAGAAGCAACAGGGTTTTCCTCAGAGATTGGTTTTCAGCTTTTTCCCTTGGGGGCCATGTGATCTGTAGAGGAAAAGAAGAGGAATATGATTGTTAAGTTGATAACAGATGTAATGCAGTCTCTGTAAAAGAAATGTCTATTTGACAAGATGGGAAATAGTTGAATTGTAAACGCAATGTATCTCCTGTAAAACATGCAATACGACAACAAATGGTAAATCAATCAAAGGTGGTAGAAGGTATGGAGAGGTTTTATTTATAATGCTGCTCAGATTACTGTTATGGGGTGATTGTTGGGAAAATATGACTGTGGAGGTTTAATGCTAACTGTACAGGAGCTGGCGGGCCTAACGAGATAGGAAGGACAACAGTAAGGGAGCGAAGTTTTAACGGGATGTATAGGTGTTAGCCTTTTATTTAGCTTCGGGAAACGGCAAGACAACGGTTATGGAGCGGGCCTAACGGGACGGGAAGGACAACGGTAAGGGAGCGAAGTTTTAACGGGATGTATAGGTGTCAGCCTTTTATTTAGCGTCGGGAAACAGTCAGTGGAGAAAAGTCAAAGACCGTTGGCCGGAGTCAAAACCGACGATGGGAGGAAAGTGGATTTCGGAGGGGTAAACGGCGGTAAACGGTTTTGAGTGGGGGGGGGTGCGAAGTGTTGTGGAGGTGACATGTCAATGAGGGCCTGCCATTAGAATACTACTTTTGAAACAACCCCCCCCTCCCCGCGCGCCGTTAACAAGAAATGGGCAAGTGGGGGTGCGAAAAGGCTTCCCCGCCGTTGATATGGGTGGGGTAGAGGTCAAACGTCAGAACTTGCTCGATCCTTAAACATAAAACGACAAAAATTTCTTGTCGCTTGCGAACTTTGGATAAAGGCAAAAAAGTGCTTTATTACAAGGTTAATTAATCGCTAAATGAAAGCGATTAACTAATTTAAATATAATTTAACCTTTAATCAAATTTTTGGGCGCATTTAAACAAGCTGCCACTATTTTCTTTTCTTTTTATTGAAACTAAGCAAATATTTCTTTTATTGCTTTTCAAACTATCCCTAACAGTTTTTAGATCCTTGCCTTCATTTTTTAGAGCAAACTAATTCTAACATTTTATGATATGAATAATTTATTGGTCATAAGTCCTAACATTTTTTGTTTTTTTTATCTATTCATATCCAAACTTAACATTTTAAAAATTTTTCATTTTTTTCTTTCTAAAATGCTACCTTATCAAAACCAAATAATGTTACAACATCGGCTCCAATTGGGGATTGCTTCCTCTTGTAGGATGTAGAGAATAAGCAGATCCAAGTGCCTTCTCCTCGGGCTAATGGAGTCTTTGCTGAGAAAACAAACAAACTTGGAAATTTAAGCAAACTGGTATATGTACAATGATGAATGTGAATGATTCTTTTGCATCTTCAGTACTGGATGTAGTGCGTCAGGCAATGAAGAAAACTGTCCTTCCAAGTTCTGCAAGATGAAAGTATTGTTACCCTTGACTTCTGCAATACTAAAAGGTCCAAACTAGAGGTTGTCAAATTTTCCATGTTTTCCTCTTTCTTCCTTCCTAGCATCCCATCTCAATACCAAATCTCCTTCCTTGAAATCTCTTTCTCTAGTTTTTCTATCAAAGAGACTTTTTATTTTGTTATGATATTTCCCTAGCTTATATTGAATTTCATGCCTATTTTCATTTAGTTCAATGATCTGATTGATCCTCCTAGAAAAATCATCGGGTTCTTCATTAACTTCTTGTAAAAAATTCAAAACAGGGAAAGCTAGATTTGTAGGAAAAATTGCTTCTTTACCATAAACCAAATGAAAAGGAGATTTGCCTCTAGATATTTTTGGAGATATTCTGTTTCCCCAAACTGTATAGATGAGGTTACTGTCCCAATTCTTCTTATGATCTTCTAATGTCTTGTTGATTACCTTGACCAGACTCTTATTTGATGACTCCTCCAGACAATTTCCTTGTGGATAGTAAGGAGTAGAATGATGTAATAAGATTTGATACTTTTGACAAAATTCAATCATTTTCACACTACTAAATGCTGCTGCATTGTCAATTACTATATTGCTGAGGACATGCAAATCTGGACAACATGTTTTCTTCAATGAACTTGATCACTACAGTCTCTGTGGCATTTCTAATTGGAATGGCCTCTACCCATTTGATCAAGTAATATGTTGCAGTTAGTATCCATCTATGCTAGTTGCTTGATGCTGGATGAATTTCCCTAATGAAATCCAATCCCCACTGTAAGAAAGGTGCTGAAATTAGTACTGGAACCAAAGGAAGTGCTGCAAGTTTTTTCTTTACAACAAACATTTGACATGGAATGCAACTTCTAACCTTTGCTCCTACTTGTGAAAACATTTTAGGCCAATAGAATCCTGCTCTCAATATGTATATGTTGTAGCTCTCCAGGCATAGTGCCCACCACATATACCTACATGAAACTGCTCAATAATTCATTCTGTTTCACTTTCTGTCAAGTAAAGCAAAAGGATATTGAGTGGATCCTTCCAGTATAAATTTGCATTGATGATACAGTATTTTAGAGCTTTTAACTTAAGTGTCTTACGTTGATTTCTTGAAAATTGACTAGGACACTTGAAGTTAATAAGGAAGTTTACAATATCAGAATACCATTTTGACATCAATAATTTTTCATCAATATGAACAGGGACTGATTGATTTGAAGATGAAGGTTCTTGTGTGTTCTTCCCTTCTGAATCTTGGGAAGGTTCTTGTGTGTTCTTCGCTTCTACATTTAGAGAAGGTTCTTGTGTATTCTCTCTTTCTACATTTAGAGAAGGTTCTTGTGGATTCTTCTCTGAAATTTCAAAAACATAATTTATCCCCAAAAAATTACAATTAGATTCAACTAACAATTTCGCCAAACCTTGAACCTTTACTAACTTTGTAGTTTGATACTAATATCAAATTCAAGGATTTGGGAAATCCATCTTCCTTTTCTCCCATTAGTGTCTGGTTGAATTAGGACAGTTTTTACAACACTGTTGGGAACATAAACAATAATGGTTGAGTGGAGGATTTAAATTCTGAAGGACTTTAAAGCTTGGACCAGGGAGTAAGCTTGTTTTTCAATAATGTCATACTTAAGTTCTACGTCTCTCATGACTTTACTGGAAAAGGCTATAGGTTGATCATCGCCATCTTCATTCTTCTGTAAAAGGACAACAACTAAAGTGGTTTCAGAGGCAAAGGAAAATATACTAAAGGATCCTGAATAATTAAGGCTAGCTAAAGTTGGGGCTTCAGAGATGGCCTTTTTAATCTGGTCAAAAGCATATCTAGCAGGTATGGTCCATTTAACTTTATGATTCTTCTTTAGCATATCCGTCATATCCTTAACTATTTTAGCATAGTTAGGAATGAATCTCTATAGGAAGTAAATTTTACCAAGAAAAGCTTGGATCTACTTCTTATTCCTTGGCAATGAAAGTGCTTGTATTGCTGATACCCTTTTAGGATCAATCATCTCTCCTTCCTTAGAAATGATGTGACCGAAAAATTTTCCTTCTCTGATAGCAAACAAAGATTTCTTGGGATTGAGTGATATCCCAAATTTTCTACACTTGTCAAAATTTTTCAAGTGTTTTAAATGTTTTTGGTCTGAGTCAGAAAAGATAATAAGGTCATCAAGATATATAACAACAAATTTGTTTGTCTTAGCCACAAAAGCTAAGTCCATAGCTCTTTGAAATGTTGATCCAGCATTTGTTAATCCAAAGGGCATCCTGGCATACATAAATGTACCCAAAGGAGTGGTAAAAGCAGACTTTTCTCTGTCTTTTGGATTCACCATTATCTGGTTTTATCCAGATAAACCATCAAGCATTGAAAGTCTATTTGCACTTGAAACTTTTTGAAGCAACTGATCCATTTTGGGTAATGGGTAGTTGTCTTTTAAGGAAGACATGTTTAAGTTCCTGAAGTCTATACAAAGTTTGATTTCCCCATTCTTCTTCCTAACATAAACTAAATTAGCTACCCACTCTGAATATCTTAATAGAACCATGATTTGAGCATCAAGTAACTTCTTAAGTTCTTTCTCTATAGTAGGGAGCAAGACTGGATTGTTTCTTTTTAATTTTTTTTATAAGGTTTTGCTTCAGGTTTTAATGGAATTTTATGCTCAATGAGTGATGTATCATAAGTTTTTAATTCAACATAAGACCAAGAAAAATAATCCTTATAAGTTTTAAGAAGTTTCAGATATTCAGTTTTTACTTCGTGAGGTAGAGATGCACAAATTTTAATGTTCTTAATATCTTCAGGTGTTCCAATGTTAGATTCTTCAATATCCTCTTCAGGTGAATTTGATAGTGGATTCTTGGGAACATCATTCTAGTCAAATAACTTCTCTAGAGGGACTAGACCTTTAGGAATAAAATTTTTGTTTGACAATTGAATGATATTATGGGTAGCCATCTTTGAATTTAAATCAGAGGTTTCATTTTCTTTATTAAATTCATTTATATCTGATTGATCTTTTTCAATTTGTAAAACAGAGAATTCATCAATGACCTGTAGAAAAGATTTTAGCTGTTCATCATCTTCAAATATTTGCCAGTATTTAAGATTGTCAGGAATAGATGGCCTATACAAGGTTGCGGGGAAGCTTCACCCCCCCCCCCTTTCCCGAAACGCGCTCCGTTCGGGAGCGTTTTGGGAGCGCTCGGAAATGCACTCCCGAAAATGCTTCCTAAGGGGAGCGTTTTCGGGAGCGCGCTTCCGAGCCTGTAGAAATGGTTCCTGCCTTTTCGGGAGCGTTTCAGGGAGCGCTCGGGAGTGAACGCTCCTTGAGTGCTTCCGACATTAAAAAAACGCTTCGGGAGCATTTTTTAAATGCCGGAAGTGGTCGGGGAGCGTTCGCTCTCGAACGCTCCCCGACGGCGTGAAAAAAAATCCTTAAAAAATTCGTTTTTTTTGGAGATGGAGGGAGGAGGGTTGGGTAAATAAAAGCCCACCCTCCCGTCATTTTGTGTTATTGTTTTAGTTGAGTGAGTCAGCGCAAGAGGAGAGAAGGAGAGCTTGGAGCAAGAGTTGGAGAGCTTGGAGAGAAGGAGAGCTTGGAGAGAGCAAGGAGCAAGTTGCAAGAGCGCAAGAGGAGGATTGCAAGAAAGAGGTAGGTCTTCTAATCTAGTTTTGTATTTTCTAGGATGAATTTTTAAGAAGTTCAAAAATGAAAACTTGATTTTTTTTTTTTTTTTTAATTAGTTTTTCTGAATGTTGCATTTTATTGTGTTGAAAACTAAAAAAATTGAATTTTTTTTCTTCCTATGTTGCATTTCCTATTCCCATTTGGCATTTCTCCATTTTTTTTGCAGGCTAGAAACTTGAAACTTGAAACTTGAAACATCATGGCTATATGGCTAGGGATTTTCATCATGCTGGTTCCTTTCTTTGTAATAATGGTGTTGGAGAGTAGAAGAAAGAGGCACATTAGAGAAGAGGAGGATGAAGAAGTGGGTTATGGTGGTTTTGATGAAAATCTTGAAGAGGAGAAAGATTATGCTGAGGAGGAAGGGGGAGGTGGAGAACATGAGGCCACAGATACCCCAATTAGACAAGAACAAACTCAGACACCTTTATGGAAATATGTTCAGAGGCAGGAAGGATGGAAAGGTGGTGGAACCACTAAATTTCTTTGCCCCCATTGCAATAAAGAATACCATGGTTCATACACTCGTGTGAGAAGGCACCTTTGTGGGAAAATGCTAGGGGATGGAGACAAAAATCTAGGAATCAAAATTTGTGTTAGTGTGCCAGCAACAGAGAGAGAGAAATATAGAAAGGAAGAGGAGGCTGCCCTACAGACATCTAAAAGATCTAGGGGTTTCATTGATTCTTATACACCATCAGGTGCATCACATCATGGACAAAGAATTCCATCAACTTCCACCGATGGTAGTGGTTATGGAGGCAGTGGCACAACTGGATTAAGGCGTAGAACCATATCCGATTTCCTTGATGAAGGGTGTAGGAATGATGTGGATTAAAAAATTTTCGGTTTCTATATGCGTGTGGGGTGCCATTCAATGTTCTTCGCTCACCTTATTGGCATGAAATGGTTTCTGCCATTAATGATGCCCCCAAAGGATACATGAGCCCTGGGTATGACAAGGCCACAACCGTGGGTCTTGATCATGAAAAAGCTAAAATAAACCACTCTTTGGCTAGAATGACAAATTTGTGGAATTAGCATGGGGTGTCCATTGTCTCTGATGGATGGAACAATGTAAAAGGAAAGCCATTGATAAGTGTTTTGGTTGTGTCGGTTAGTGGTGCAATCTTCCTGTTAGCATATGATTATTCAGACAAATTCAAGACCGGCATTAACATTGCAGAACTATTACGTGCAATAATTGAAAAGACTGGGCCATACAATGTCATACAAGTCATCACTGATAATGCTGCTAACTGTAAGGCAGCAGGAGCAATTATTGAGGATAAATACCCCAACATATTTTGGTCTGGGTGTTTGGTTCACACAATGAACCTTTTGATACATGATATCATTAAAAACAAACAACCTCAATTCAAATGACTTGGTGATTTGTACAGGAGAGGTAAAAAAATGATAAAATTTATTACAAATCATAGCAATACCCATGGGCTTTTCTGTACTCACTCCAAATTGGAGTTGTTGAAGATAGCAAAGACTAGATTTGCTAGCTATTACCTCACTTTCAGGCGCCTTTTGAAGGTAAGAGAGTCATTGGTTGCAATGGTATCAAGCCCACACTGGCAGGTATTAAAGGATAGGGCAACGACAATAGTTGACAGGCAAGGTTTTGAACATGTGGAGGAGACCGCCCTTGACCCTTTGTGTTGGGCATGTGTGAGGGAAATTTTGAACTTCACCAAGCCCATTTATCACATGATTCGGTTTGCAGATACAGATAAACCAGTGATTGGGGAGGTTTATGAGCAGATGGATAGCATGTTGGGCGAAATAAAAGATGTTGTTAAGGATAATGATCCCAACTTGTATGCAATGATTCACGACTGTGTGTGTGCATGGTGGAATAAACTCAATGTTCCACTACATGCCTTGGCATATATCCTTATGCCAAAATACTACTCTCCATTTTGGTTGGGCCAACTTGCACCTGGAGGTGGGGTTAGGATCAAACCTCACACAGATCCAGAGGTACAACAGGGATACATGAAGGCATTAGACAAGTTGGTACCCGACAGGGAGGAGTGTGGTAGATTGCGCCTTGAATTAGGCAAATACTTCAGTTGAACTGCTAACTTTGGTTCTTTCCATGCAATGGAAGACAAAGACGGATTTGATGCTGTCACATGGTGGGAAGCATATGGCGGCATGGGACTTTTGCCAAAGTTGGCAAACAAAGTTCTCTCACAGGTTGTGAATACTTCTTCTGCAGAGAGGTGTTGGAGCACCTACAACTTCATACATAATGTGAGAAGAAACAGGCTGAATGAAAACCGAGTTGAAAGCTTGGTTTATGTGCATTACAACTTGAGGTTGTTGAGCCATTACTGTGATCGGGCATATGAGGATCAATCATACAGAGTCTGGGACAACAACCTAGAGGATGATAATTTGGAGGACGACACGGTACATATGGAAGAATTGGAAGCAGAACTTTTTAGGGATGATGATGAAGCATCAGCAGCACTGCCACACAGAGAGCCAGTCCCACCATCCAGTAGTAGTGCGTGTGCCAGTGCTAGTGCCAGTGCCAGTGCCAGTGCCACTCCTCGATATCCAACTATTGTTCCTTTGCAGATTCAGCCTCCACCTTCTAGTCATGGTCGTGGACGTGGTACTCCTGAGAGTACTAGAAGACCATCATTTCCTCGTGGCTCGCACAAATTAGACATTTCTCGTGGGCATGGCAAGGGACCAGCCAATAGATAAAATAGATTTGTTATTTACTAGTCTTTTCTATTTTCTAGTAGTTTTTATCTTTTATAACTGTTGACAGTTGAACAGTTGAAACTTGACTCTTTCATATATTTAATGACAATTTAAGTTTGAAGTTTCAATTTGAAAGGTGAAACTTTGAAGTTGGCATTTATAAGTTTACAAGTCATTATGAATTATGAATATGATGCTTCATGAAAGTTATATGGTGATCAATGAATCAATGATGATAAATGTTATATATCAATGATGATAAATTGTATATATTGAATTTTGAAATCAATGAATCAATGATGATAAATGTTATATATTGAAATTTGAAATCAATAAATCAATGATGATAAATGTTATATATCAATGATGATAAATGTATATTGAATTTTGAAATCAATGAATCAATGATGATAAATGAATTATGATATATATCAATGGTGATAAATGTTAGATATTGAAATTTGAAATCAATGATGATAAATGTTATATATCAATGATGATAAATGTTATATATTGAATTTTGAAAGCTTGAAACCTTCAGATTGATGATTCACGAGACTCAAGAGTCAATATGTTGTATGCTTCCAACTTGTAGGCGTGGTTGATGAAGATTATAACTTCTAGATGATTGATGTTATATGATTCAATCTATGTTTTTATGTTTTTTATGTCTAATTGATCATTCTACATGCTTTTGTTGACATATATGCATCAAAATATTTAAAATAATAATAATAATAATATATATATATATATATATAAACACTCCCCGAAATGCTCCGGACCAGGAGCTTTTGAAAATGGCGCTCCCGCTCCCGCTCCCAAGCAACCATGGGCCTATATTTGACTTGAATTTGATATGGCACTTGCATTTGATCTAGAATTTTAAATGAACTAGCTGAAACAACTAGGGAGTCTACATGAATGTTCTCATTTCTAGGGATAACAATATATATATATATATATATATATATATATATATATATATATTTTATTTTTTATTTTTTCCACAGGAAAAATCGTAGCTTTTATTAATGTAAATAAATGTTACATGTTGTATATGCTAAGTGCATATGCAGATCAACAATGAAGCTGTCAAATAGATAGCTGTAGTGTAGCAAAAATAAATACATCCGTTATGTGCAGCATAAATACATGTTGTAGAACAACACAAAACCTCCAAAACAGTGGTCTGAGAATATATATACAATAGTAACTGTAAGCAAAAAAGATAAAAAACCGCTGCTGCCTCTAATGGGGGCTGTCCCCCCCTCCAATGATCAGGGACAAATGGTCGATGGAAACACTGATAGTATGCATGATCATTCTGTTCTTGTATCTCCATGTGAGTAGTCAATAGGTGCGTCGCCTCCTTGGATAGGAGATCGGAAATTGTGTTCCTCTCCCTGTAAATGTGCTGACATGAAATAGTATCAAAATGAGTTTTGAGCTGTAGAACTTCATCCAAAATATTCTGTAGTGTGTGTACATGACAGGTTGTTTGTAGGTTAAACCAGTCAACGACAATTTTGGAATCACCGAATATTTGTAGAGCATGAACATTTTTTGCGATGGCAAATTGTAGGAGGTATAGAAGACAGGAAAGTTTTTCAAAAGTGCCTCGTCCAAGTCCAATCTTGACTTTATAAAAATGGTGTGATGTATGATGAAGGATGAAACCACCACCACAACCATGTGTCTGAGCAAATCCATCAAAATAGGCCCAAGGGAGAGTGAAGTCAATAATCTCAGGGGAGATAATTTGGGGTTGTGGAGGGGGTGGATCATCTGGTATAAAGTGGTAAATGGAGATAATGTGAGCAGCAGATGAGGACCAGTGATGAGTTATGTTGTGGAAGATGGTCCGATTGCGGGCCATCCAGATGCTCCAACAGATTAAAATAGGCAAATTTCACAGCTTATGGGGAACAACAGAAATACACCAATTCTCCCATGCTTCTGTATGAGTATTCCCCTCCCAACGCAGATTATGATTGATGGAGGAGTGAATAAGTAACCAAAGTTCAAGAGTAGCATGACAATGAAAGAAAAGGTGGGTAGTATCTCAAGCTTCCGTATTGCAGAGTGGACATCTATGGGGACCAATAAGTGTTCTTTTCTGGAGATTAGCCCCCATAGGAATTTTATCAGTAAGAATACACCACATGAGGAGCCTAGCTTTTGCGGGTCCCCTTAATTTCCAGATATTGCACCACCATGGGAGCAAGGATACTGGTCTCTGTGCTTGATAAATATGAATATGCCCCTCTTTGGGCGTATATCAACCCTGTTTAGAAACAGTCCATATAAGTTCGTCCTCCCGATCAAGTATTCTGACGCGAGTATCTCTTAATGCATCCAGATAAGCAGACCAAATCTCAATCCAATGCGGTTGTATTTGCAGTTCCTGATTTACAAGCCAACCTTGAGTAAATAGAGTGGTTCGGTTCCTGTCTGCAATATGATTGAGTGTCAAAAATCCAGCACGATTGAGAGAGTCAACAAGTTCATTCGAGAGGAGGTGGGCATTGCCACAACCCACCCAAGAATCGCAACCTATGCGAAGTCTGGATCCATTACCAATTTTCCAAGCCAAATCATCACGGATATGTCAAATCGAGGCAAGGACAATGCGCCAAATCGTTGAACAACATGGATAGTACACCGGAGGAAGAAAAAGCCATTCAATAGGATTATGTGGATGGATGTATTTCAGAACGATCACCTTGGTCCATAAATTGTTGCCAATTAGAATCTGCCATCCAAGTTTAGCAGCCAGTGCCAAAGCAAAGGTCGGTAAATCCTTGATACCTCAACCTCCCCATTGCTTAGGTAAAGCAATATGGGTCCATTTGGTCCATGCAAATGTGTGACCTTCTTTAGCGCCAAGCCATAAGAATTTCCTGTAGATCCGTTGTATCTTGTGAAGTATTCCTTTAGGAATCTAGACCAGAGACATCCAATATACCGGAATGGCCTCTAAGACAGATTTGATCAGTGTCAGCCGTCCATCCCTTGATAGCCAACGATGACACCAGTTGTTCAATCGTTTTTCGATCTTGGTAATAAGCCAATTCCAATCAACAATTTTATAGCTCACAAGTTTGAGGTAAAATCCCAGGTACTTCAAGCCGTCCTCAAATCTGGTGAGGGTGAACGGGAATCGCTGCTGTGCATAATGGATTTCATGTGGTGTGCAACCGTGACAAGTCAAAGTAGATTTGCTGTTATACATTGCATACCAGTGGCGGTACAAAATAGTAGCAGGATGGATCTAATCACAGTTGAATCACCAAGAGTGCCATTGAGAAAGAGTATGATGTCATCCACAAATAACAGGTGTGTGAGTACACAGTTTGCCGATATGCGGATACCTTTCATTCTGTCACGGGCTGTTTCATCAATTATACGTCTGCTAAGGCCCTCCATAACAAGAAGAAATAAGAGGGGAGATAATGGGCATCCCTATCGAAGTCCCCGCTAAGCATGAAAAAAATTGGTTGCAACCGCATTAGTGAGAATGCTAAAAGAAACAGAGGTAATACAACACATTATCCAATTAATAATCTGTAAGGGGAATCCCAGGTGTGAAAGAAGCATGCAGATATAGGGCCAACTAGCTTGATCAAAAGCTTTTGCCAAATCAATCTTGAGAATCATCCCTTTGATCTTCTTAGTGTGCATAGAATATAATCCTTCTTGTGCAATGCCTATTGCATCATGGATCTGTCTATTTTCATGAAATGTGAACTATTCAGGTGAAATAAAATTAGATAAAATGGGTTTCAACTTGTTTGCAAGGATCTTGGCCATAATCTTGTAGATACAGTTGCATAAAGAAATCGGGCGAAAATCTTTGAAAGAAGAGGGATGATCAGATTTTGGAATAAGGGCAATGAAGGTAGCATTAAAGGCCTCATAGATGCGCCTAGTTTGTTGAGTCTCTTCCACCACGTCCAGAAGATCATGATCCAGAAGATCAAAGAAAGCCAGATAAAATTCCACGGACCATCCATCAGGACCAGGGCTTTTGTCCTTTTTGAACCATTTAAGAACAGATTCTAATTCCTCCATTGGTACAGGTGAAAGGAGGTCTTCCTCTGTTGCAGGATCCACATGTCTAGGAAAATGGGAGGCCACCTTAATGATTTCAGCCAATGTGGGTTGCATAGGTGCCTTATAAATCTCACGAAAATGATTGATACCCTTCTGTGCAAGTTGAGTAAAGGTAGAAGTTGTAGAACCATCCTCATTGTCGAGTTCCCAAATGGTATTGATGGTCTTTCTGCCCTTGGCAAAATGATGGAAGAATTTGGAGTTTTCATCACCTGCTTTGATCCAAGTAGCACGACTTTTAAGTCTCCAAACTTCATCCCTCGCTTGTAGAATCTTTAAACGGTTAGATTCTAGGTTAATAAGCTGTAACTTCTCATGTTCAATTGCAAAACCTCCCCCAATAGAGCTTTCCAATCTATGGATACCATGTTCAATTTTGGTGAGCTCTAGGTCCTCCATTCTTTTCTTATTCTTAGCCCAAGTAATGGACTCCTTCTAAATAGAGAGTAGTTTGTGTGCAAAAATGGAGGATGGCGATTGAAGGTTTGGTGGAGGAGGGAGTCTCCACTGTGTCCACTAAATTGATGTAGTTTGTGTCTTGTAACTACATAGAGCATAATTTGAAAGGAGAAGCCGGCTTATTAAAGGCCCCATTGATTTCCAGATAAATCGGAGAGTGGTTAGAGATTCCACCAGAGGTGATCCATTGCCTGAATGAGCCAAGAGTTTGTAGTAGACCTTCCTTGATAAGGAAGCGATCGAGCCTGCGAGCAACCAATTTGACCCCAGTGCATCTGTTGCGCCACATGGGAGAGGGAGTGGTTATGAGGGGATCCACCAAGTGATGGATAGAGAGTAAGTGTTTGAAAAAATCTGAGAGTGGATCCGCATGTGAATTTGGACCCCAAGACTCTGAGATCCCAAGAGAGAAATTCAAGTCTCTAGCCAATATAATGTTGTCAGAACAAAGCACAGATGAATTCATAAGTGAGGTCTAGAACTATTGCCTGTTGGTGCAAGGTACATATGCATTAATAATACAAAATTGAAGACCAAGGGCTTCCGAGAAGACATCCATCCCCAGTATGCATTCCCTGCCCCATACGTTAAGTAGTTTGATGTGTCGGGGGTTGATACAAAGGGCCACACCACCTGAACAACCATTAGCATCTAAAGCATGTATGGTCCAAGTAGGGAGGAGGTGGGCAAGTGCTCGAATAACAATTTTTGACGATCCATGAGTGTCCTGGAGGAGGATGACATCGACCGAGGAAGTAGTAAAGGGGCGTCTTAGAGCGAGACGCTTCATAGGGCTAGCTAGCCCACGACAATTGAAGGAAAGACAGATCATTGAGAAGCCAGGAGTGGGGATTGTCTTGCTCTAAGGATCCCATCGATGGAGAGTTGTGTACCAGAGACAACTTCAATACTGGCTTGAAGGATGGCCTTCAAAATATGTGAGTGACGACCGCGAGAGGGCTTGTGCAGAAAGTGAGAGGGACCAGTAACTGAACCAAGACCAGTTGGGGTGTATATGCGAGGGCGCAAATTGTTGGAGTGTGTGGATGAGGTTTCATAAAATTCAACAGTGAATGATGGAATGGGACCAGTGTTGGAATTAGAGAGGGGAGTGGGAATGAGAGCAGAAGGTGCAAGTGAGGAGATGGGAGGAGACGATAATGGCAGATTAGGTATGGTAGGGGGGGTGGGGAGGGGGGGTATAGGAGAGGTGAGGAGGAAGGGGGGCAATTAATGGAAGGGGTGGATAATCCAGCCAAAGAAGGCTCCGTGCACTGAATAGTTGCCACAGATAAAAAAGACAAAAATGTAAAAGGAGGAGAAGAGGGTGTACCATCATCTGGAAGGAGTCCAGTAGATGTAGCAGCAACCATAGATCGAGTGACCTAGAAAGGGGCATCCGCATCCATGTGTGTGTAATCCACCTGCGAGGAGAGATCATGTGTCGTGAGGAAGCCGGTGAGCTGTGCCTATCGCTGTAGTGAGACCGATACCGGAGCAATAGGACGCAGATCACCGTGAGTGCGAGGAGCCGATGCCTGTCCATTTAATGGACAATCTTTAAAAACATGTCCCACTTTGTGACATCGATGACAGCGAAATGGAACCCCCTCATAATCCAGATGCTACGCCCAGGTGGAGTTGCACCATTGAATATTGATGGCTTCCTCGAGTCCTTCCCTGGTATCCAGATGTACTAGGATGCAGGCAAATGCCATCTTGCCAGAGTCAATGTAGGAGCGGTCATGGTCCAAATATGTACCCACAAGGTTACCAATATCCTTGAAGATATGTTCATTCCATAAATGTAGTGGTAGCTAAGGCAACCGAACTCAAATAGGTCCGGCTCCCAACGGTTCACGATCAGGGTTGAACAAGGGGTTTCACCACTTCAGTAACACAGGTGCCATCTCAATATGCCATAATTGCGATAATACAAGGTCAGTGGGCTCCCTGGATGTGAAGCGGAGGGCGAACCATCCTTTAGTGAGAGTATGTATGGTGGGAAGCTCCTCTAAAAGTTCACCCTAAATCTCTTGTACCCACTGTTTTAATCTTTTGACCCCATAGTTCCGGGCACGAACACGATCAGCCACCACTCTGTCCACGGTGCCCAAGATATCAGCCATCTGTACGCCGGTGCCAAGGGTGAGGAGGCTAGCACGCTTGCAGGCCTGCACACATTTTGTGCGACGGGGTGCACGAGGGGGGAGCCCAGGAGGTAGGGTAGCTGAGGCGGTAAGCGAAGGAGGTGATGTAGAGACGAGAGGGTGGGGAGTGGTATCAGGTGGGGGAATGGAAAAACAGCCTGATGGACAACAGACCGGGGATGCAGCAGGTCCGTGTGTGGTGTTGGGGGGATGAGAGCGCGGGGTGGTATGCGAGGGAGGGGAGTTAGAGGGTGGGGGAGAAGTGGTAGCAGGGAGCGGAGGCACCAAGTCAAGAGAGAAGGGGTGGGTGAAAGTGGGAGCCGACGAAGTATGAGAGAGGGTTTGTGAGAGGAAGGCTAAGGACGCAGGGGATGGGGGACAGAGATCTGGAGAGGAGATGAGATCCAGATCAACAGCGAGAGAATAGCAGGGGAGGAGGGTGAAGTGATGGAGGAAGACAAGTAAGAGGGGAGGATGTAGAAGTGATGGAGCCAGAAAAAGCAAGACAAGTAAAAGGAGAGGAAGCTGGGTGAGAGACATACATACTGGAGGATAAACGATGAGCAAGGGTCTAAATGTCCACCTAGGTAAATGGGTCCTCCGAATAATCCACAAGCTCTTTATCCTAGGCCCCCTCCATTGATAACCCCAATAAGAAACTGTTATTGCAAATTCCAACTGCCAGTCAGAGAGAAACGATCACAGGGAGCTGAAAAACCGGGAGTGGGCAGTGAGAAGGTCACTAGCAGTAAAAAGTCGGGTGCACAAGGGGACAGTGCCCTGACAGAGGCAACGTTCCAATTCAGACGGGTCGTGAACACCGTTGTGCTTTGTCAGTTGATGAGGGTGCAGACAGTAATGCAGCCGACCGATAAATGTGGATTTGTGGAGAGCGCCATCATAACATCTAAGTGGCCTTGAACGAAGCCAAATCCATGAAACCCGCAGAAAGCCGCCATAGGTGCAGTCAGGTGAGTTGTCGAGCGGGTTCAACGGAGGTAATCGCAGACCCTAGTGCCGCCATTGCTGCCTTCCAGACCTCCCACGACCAAGTTTACTTGTTGCTTCTTCCTTCACCATCTTTGAGATTGTATGTTAAGTTTTGTGTGTTGTGCATAACAATATTATTAAATGCATGAAAGAAATTTTCCACTGAATCCCAAACCTCATTTCTGTAAGACCTAAGCCTAGGATGCTTTGTTTGACAAAGATTCCTAACTTGTCTAACTATGAGTTCAGAGTCACTGAAAACACTTAGATTCTGCACTTTAAGACTTCTAGCTAGCTCTAAACCTAGAAGAAAAGCTTCATACTCTTCAACATTATTAGTAACATCAAAATTCAACTTGCAAGATTAGGTTATGTTTTCTTTTTCTGGTGAAATTAAAACAACACCAACTCCAACTCCATCTTTAGAACATGACCCATCAAAATCAATGTGGAAAAAGTCGAAGTCGGGATTAAATTGGCAAGGGTCCAAAAGTTGAAAAACTCGATAAAGTCTAGAGTTTTTTTTAAATGTCGGCAAAAACTCTGCAAAACTAAAAAAATACAAAAATATTCATTTTTGGAAAAAATCTCGATTTTTTTCAAAAAAAATTAGAAAATTATTAAAGAAACTACCTCACTAACGATTTTTTGGAAAAATTCGGCAAAATGTTGGGACTTGGAGGATAAAATCGCGACTTTTTCAGGGATGAAAAAGTCGGCAAAAAGTCGATCGATAAAGTCAGCTCAGGAAAAAATTCGGGATTTTTCAAAAAATCGGGACTTTTTGTCGACTTTTTCCACACTGATCAAAATACAATTTCCAAATATCAATTTTGACAGTTTTTGTGGTTTCTACAACATCTTCAATTTTAAGTTGAGAATTTTGTAAATTATTTGAAGATAATTGGAAACAACCAAAATCTTGGTCAACTGCATATATGGGATGATTTCTAGCTTGATTTGCTTTACGAACAATATGAATGAATCTGACCTCCCTATAAAACCTTAGGTTTTCACCCCCATATACAAGAATTGTAGCAAGAGACATATCCATCTGAAGGCTCCCTCCTAGCTTAGCACAACAAGATCTTGATAGAAGCATTCCAAACTTAGGAGGGATATCAGTGACAACAATGTCCAAAACTAAATTTTCATAGGTATTTGGGCTAAGGTTACCATTAAGTCCTTTATGATTCCTAGACATGGTACCCTTTTAGAATCAAAGGTATATAGGTCATCGTAAGATCGAGTAATTTCCAAATTTAACTGATCCATAATTACCTTTGGCATAAGATTATGTGAGGCTCCATGTTAATTTCTGAACATGTTCTACGCCATTTCAGATTAGGGCACAAAACACTGAAGCAGATAGAACAGATAAATAGATCGATGGAAGAGAAGCCAACTAAGAAGAAGAGTGATGGCGTTACGACGATCAGCAGGATGCTTCAACCAGCAAAGTCTCCAATAGGTCATTCAGCCAAGCGTGTCACACACAACCCAAGGACAAAGAATACTCCACAAAGACGCAGCACCAAGAACGCAACTCCATTGCCATCAAGAGAGAAGAAAATCCTCCACACATTGTGTGTATAATGAACTCCAAGTTTTTCCAATATATAGGCATCTTTGGGGGTGTGTGACACGCCCTTTAAGACATTTAAGTCTATATTATATTCTAGGCCAACCTAGTACATAAGTGGAATAAATTCAAAGTACATGTTCTGCTCATTCGATTTAGATGATCTTTAGATCAATCTTACACCTCTCCGAAAGAGGAATCCAATAAAAATATTGGGATTTTCATCTGAGCAGCACAACCCGGAGTTTGGACCTAGTTGTCCAATTTTAACACTCCCTCTCAACTAGGGAGAACTCCGTCCACTAGTGCAATCCAGACATCGTGCGTCATCCCACCGTAACTTGCTTCGCTGGCATCTTTATTTCAAAACAGAAGTGGGTCAGTCACCAAGACATCATTCCCAGCTGACAGATTCAGCCCAGAGGTCCGAAACCTCTATAGGACTCACAAAGAGTCTCATACCAACCTAAATTTGGTTTACCTGACCCGAAGTCAGTTGGAGGTCCGAAACCTCACTAGGGCTCAAGAGAGTCTTATACTAACTCGAAGTTAGTTTCACTGACCCGAAGTCAATTGGAGGTCCGAAACCTCGCTAAACTTGATCCTAGATCAAGTGGTTGGACACTTGCCATCCTAGACATAGAGAGTACGACAATCTCCGATGCGTCCATCGGTCTTGCTATGGTGTCTATTCACATTTCCCACCTCATTGGCCAAATGAGAGGTACTTCCTATGAGTCCAAAACTCCATGGGTAGGATGCATACGGGGCATAGATCAAAGAGAGGTAAACCATCTCAATATCATCATGGTGGGGTAGAAGCACACCAACTAGGTTCGTCAAGCCTAGCCCTGTGGTTGCTTATAGCTCCGAGAAGCTATCCCCAAAAACCCCCTTGGAGCTCCCAGAGCTCATCATCCAACAGGACCCTCTAAATAGGGTCGTTCCATGATTCCAAGATTCTCACGGAAGGTTATGAACATGACCTTCCTCAAGGGCATTGTGAGATTATTTGCGACCTGCTCATCAGTTCCTATATGATTGAGCCTTATGGCGCCTCACTGTACCATATCCTGGATAAAGTGGTACCAACCATCAACATGCTTGGATCAATCATGGAACCTGGGATTCTATGGCGAACGAATCCCCCTCTGGTTATGACAAAGGATAATGGTGGCATCTAGCACATGCTCGAACAACTCACTAAAGAGCTTTCGCAACGAAGTGACTTCCCATCGGGCCATACATGCTACAATGTATTCGGCCTCAGTGGTGCTCAAGGCTACCGACTTCCGTTTCCTGCTCGAAGCAGATCTACGTGTGAAGCAACATCTAGATGTGCTCTTGCGATCCACCACACTGCCAGCCTAATCGACATTAGTATATCCAAGGAGTGTCATGCTCCCAGCAGTGTGCATAGTTTTAAAAAACGACCGATTCGAATCGGACCAGGCCTGGTCGACTGAGCCATTAGGTTTGCCGGTCCGACCAGGCACAAGAAACGGCCAGTTGGCCGGTTTGTTACCGAGCCGGCCGGTTTTTGTACCGGCTCGGCCGGCTCGGTAACAAACCGGCCGACCAGTCCCGGTCCGAGTTAACTCGGCCAAGCCAATTCCACTGACCGGTGGGCCCAAAAAATCGATTTTTATGGACTTGAAACCGACTTTAATTCTGCTGTTAGGTTTGTTTGAGGTTTTCTGAAGAGTTGTGGAGTTGGTTTTTGGAGCAGCTTCATGGTAATGTTAAATTCTTAAAGTAAAAGTGACATTCTCCTTAATCTTCATTTTCATCCTTTTACTTAAATTTTTAACATTACCATGAAATGACTCAGGATGTTTGAGAGTAGTTCCAACGTCATTGGATTTCATATGGAGAAAGTAGAATTTTAGATCTCATTCAAAATCCAGCAGACTTATCAGTTTTTCAGGATTTCAGGGTTGGGTTATTGCAATGTTTCCATTGAATTTTGTCATGTATTAGGGTATGGAACTCGTATTTAATCAAGAGCACCAATCCCTCTATGTACCTTGATGACATGATGTTAGTGACATTGGTTATGTTTTTTGTTTTGATCTCTATATCATCATCCTGTATTGGACAGTGCACTAAGTGCAATTTTGATATAATGGATATATTCATGAGCCTACTTTGATCATATGTTGTCTTTTGTGACTTATCTATATTGTAATGCTTTGTGTTTGGAAACATGAATAAAAATCTTCAAATTTATGTTTTTGTACAAAAAAATTAATATTTAATGTATTTTTTACAAAAACCGAGTCATTGAAACCGAGTCGACCGAGTCATTACCGATTCGGAGTCATTACCGAGTCATTACCTTGGTGTGGTAGCTGACCGATTCCGTTTTTTAAAACATTGGCAGTGTGATGGTCTATCGTGCTCCAGAGATATCTCAAGAGTTTCTTGGCACCAACTCAGTGAATGTTATGATCAACCATGTGTTGACTCAAAGTGTTCACTGCAAAACATATGTTTGGATGGGTGTTCACTAAGAACAACAGGGCCCCTACGAGTTGATGATACTCAGTAGGATTAGCTAACATGGGCCCAGCAGCAGCTGCCACTCAACTTCTTAAAATTGAGCTTCATCGGTGTCGACACAGACTTACAGTCCACCATACCAAATCTTTCTAGAAGCTTCACAATGTATTTTCCTTGAGAAAGCAAAATCTTGCCAGGTCTCTGCCAGACCTCCAGGCCTAGGAAGTAATGCATCAGTCCTAGATCCTTCATCTTGAACTCAGTAGCGAGCTCCCTCTTGCACTGGTGAATGAGAGGGTTAGCACCTGTCAAGAAAAGGTTGTCCATATATAACACCAGAATGAGAGGCTTCTCTCTATCAACCTTGAAGTAAAGGTTCGGATCAACATTACTACGAGTGAAGCCCAACTTCATTAGGTAGCTATCTATCCTCTCGTACCAAGCTCTGGGTGCTTGCTTCAGCCCATAGACGACTTTCTTCAACCTGCAGACATGGGTGTCTTGATCCTGGACTTCGAACCCCAAAGGTTGCTCTACATACACCTCTTCCTTTATCACACCATGCAGAAATGTGGTCTTCACATCCATCTGATGAAGACTCCATCCTTGCGTAGCAGCAAGGGCTATGATAGATCGAATGGTGTTATATCGGGCCATAGGTGCAAATATGTCATCATAGTCTATGCCTTCCTTTTGAGAGAAGCCTTGAACTTTTCAGCACCTGCATCAGATCCATGCTTGATCTTGTAGAGCCATTTCGAGGTGGCAACTGCTTTGTCCTCCGGTCTTGGAATCACATCCCAGACATCATTCTTCATTATGGACTCATACTCTTCGTGCATCACATCCTTTAAGACTTTATGCTTTACAACTTTCCCAAATAATTCTGGCTCATATTGTACTTATGGCAGTAAGATACCTCTGGTATTTATATGGCTTCTCGGATTTATTCAAGAATTTCCCCCTTGAAGCCATATGTCTTTTGAGCCATGAGGGTCTTCTTTCTTTCAGCAACGATATTAGCTCAGGAGCATATACAGTGGTATTCTCCCTCTTAATGCCAGCTTCTCTTGTGAGAGAAGACATCTATTTTAAATGAGGGCATCCCAAACACCAACTTGGAAGGGGATTTGTAATCATGGGCCTAAATCTTACTCACCCACTGTACAGGCCATTCAAGAATCATAGCCATATCTGTCATACATCTTGTCAGGTGTCATATATTGTCATATCATGGATTACAGTGATGCTATAGCATTATTTATCACAGCGATCAAAAGATATCAAACTTCCTGGTTATATATATTACCATATGCCTATCCCTATGGCCTCCGTCCTTGATGCACTAGGCAGATCTCACAGAGAATATTGCTACTTTAAACTCAGCCCATCAATTCCCTTAGTCAATGTTGTTCTTACTGCCTGTACATAGTCTGCAACTTATCACAGCTACTGCGCATAATTCATATGACCATCTCTAGCGTCATAGCTACAATATATGTTGCAACCAATACTCAAACTGTCTCAGGCCTCCTGCACTCTGAACATTGTCCCCAATAGTGAGTGCATAACTCGCATCACCATCATCACTACGATGCATTTGTTTTATCAGTTTCTCATAGGCCTTTTTTGACTCTGCAGCTTTATTCAAAGCATCTTCAGTGGCCATAAACTGTTGCACAGGAGCTTTATGTCTCTCCCGAAGCTGCTTATATGAATTTTGTAAACATAGGTATAACTGTCTATGTCACTATCATAATGACAGTGACATAGAATTACATTCTTACTTCTTTTCTGCGGTTGTTGCTACCCACAACCTTCACTGTCATTTCCATTCTCATTTATCGTCACTGACATCACCAAAGATGCAACAGAACCCATGCTGAGCATGTACAAAAGGCTGACACTACCCATTTTGTACTAGAACTTTGGCCTATGGTTTAAAGACAGGTGGCAGAAGGAAGATCCTTTTTTTAGGTAGACAGTTCATCACAAATATTTTACACAGGACCAACAACTGTAAAAAAATAGCCCATCTCAATGTCCATTATGCAAAAAATAATACATTTCATCTTTTTTTTTTCTTTACACACAGAAAACCACATTTGTCATCCCAAGCATAAAGGGAGGCGCCCTTGGTCTTTCCGATGTAGGCAACTACCTCAAACTCTGCCAGCCTGTGAAGAGTTATCGCATCCAACAGCGAAAGCAGTAGTCTTCGTGAGCACATCATGCTCATCACCGCCTTCTTCGCAAATCCAACCACGGTTCTCTCCAAGACGTATGCCTCAGTTATAATGCCACTTCCATCGCTCTCATCTGATGGTATGTTCTGTCTGGACATGGATTCTGGCACGTAGATTTTGAGAGAACCGTCGATGCATCCAAACAAGAATTGACATCCCCATGAACCCACGCTTTCAATCTTAGTAGGGCAAACCGTCACTGGTTGATTTGAATCGTAGGCATTGTGCACCATTTTCGTTGAATTCTAAGTGCTTCTCCGTTCTTAAATTTCTTTGAACAGTCTTCGATCTGGTGATCTCTTCCTTGACTCACGAAATCAGGGGAATTGTGATGAACAAAGATACATCTGCGACAAGGGAATGAAGAGCACAAGAGCCTCGATAATAGTAAAGCGGAAAATAGCTTGTGACAAAGATTCACGACATCGCTGTTGCTACCAGAGCAGCCCCTTCAGATGTAAAGCTGGGAGAGCTTTGCTTTACAATTGTGATGGCAGCTACTGGACTTGGAAAGGTGGCTGGAAGAAATTGCTCAAGCTATGGTTGTTTGATCCATCGACTGGGTAGTTCCATCAACAATATCCATGTTGATTCTCCCTGCAAAGGCCATGATCACGGACTTCACTTGGTCGACAATAACTCAGTGGTCTCGACCCTTCTGCTTTATGAATTTCTCTGCTCGCATCCACAACAATGATTGATTTACAAAAAAAACTGAGTTTGGTTGGTTGATTCACGGTAATGATAAATGATAATCCTCTGGGGCTTGCACGGCTCGAATGTCAACTTAATATGCAGTGGGTTCTTATGGTGTCATTGTGAATGATGGCTACGTTCAGAGTTTGGCCACCCCAATAAAATTTATTGTATGGGCCTTTAGTAGTATCTTGGATCAGGATTTTGGAGTCCTCACTTGATCAGTAAATTTAGGCTGACCCTTCTTATTTCCTGAAATCAACCCTTGCCAAATCCCAAACAGAAGCCCCAGGTTTGCAATGGGTTAGCAAGACAGACGGATGCAGAGAGGTGAAGAAATGAATACGTGGGCTAGCTGCTGGTAAACAAATTGGCCATGCTGAAGATTAATTGCCGGTAAAAAATTGTCCACGCTGTCTCTAAGGATGAGGTAGGGACTACAGCCAACCTACAGCAGCATATGTTGCTATCCACCGCACCCAAGACACATTTATGTAGGCTGAAACAACCTTTGCTGCCTCGGCCTCCCCTCATAGTAACAGAGTCTTCAAGATAACCCTAAAACAGACCTCAAAAACCCACGTTGTCTTATCTTTCCTTGTTGCAGCCAGGGCAAAGAATTTCACCTCTTCAATGAGTCTTTCTGAAGTGTGAGTGATTGCTCTCAACACAAGTTGAACTTTGTCTTCACCAAGCTCTGATACCATGTTAATTTCTAAACATGTTCTATGCCATTTCAGATTAGGGCACAAAATACTGAAGCAGATAGAACAGATAAATAGATCGATGGAAGACAAGCCAACTAAGAAGAAGAATGACGGCGTTACGGCGATCAGCAGGATGCTTCAACTAGCAAAGTCTCCAATAGGTCATTCAGCCAAGTGTGTCACACACAACCCTAAGACAATGAATACTCCACAAAGATGCAACACCAAGAATGCAGCTCCATCGCCATCAAGAGAGAAGAAATTCCTCCACACATTGTGTGTATAATGAACTCCAAGTCTTTCTAATATATAGGCATCTTTGGGGGTGTGTGACACGTCCTTTAAGACATTTAAGTCCATATTATATTCCAGGCCGACCTAGCACATAAGTGGAATAAATTCAAAGTACATGTTCTGCTCATCTGATCGAGATGATCTTTAGATCAATCTTACACCTCTCCGAAAGAGGAATCCAATAAAAATATTGGGATCGTCATCTGAGCAGCACAACCCGGAGTTTGGACCTAGCTGTCCAATTTTAACACTCCATAATCTAACATACAATTATATAGCAAAGAATCACGTGCTTTCAAAGTAACATAAAAAGGTGGCACTGTTTCATCTATCATGTTAGAGCTTGGACCAAATACTACTGAGGGTTTTTCATCGTGTAAACCATTTACATCCCCTTCAGTATCTACACTTGAGTTTTTGTATCCAGGGTTCTTTGAAAGTTTTGATAATGGGATGGGAATTTTGACTCTCTCTAATTCCTTTTCAACATTAAAAGCAGTTAAAACAGTTCAGATACTATTTCACCATAATTTCTCTTAAGTTCTTCAAATTCTGTCAGAAAATAGACAGGATCCTTTTTAACACCCCATTGATTCTTAAAAATAGTGGTTAATTCTTCCCAAGTTCGAATAGAGTTTGCCCTCAGTTATCTAAACCAGATCCTAACATTTCCTTCTAAAGATTGCAGAAACAATCTCATAAATACATTTTCATGTTCTATATTCATATTGTCAGCAAGTCTAAGAACACTGCTAAATGATCTTCAGCAGATAAACCAGTTTCCCCATTAAACCTAGGAAGATGTTTCAAGTATCCATCAGGAAAGTTGTTTAATATGTTTGGAAGTTGTAAAGCAATATATCGTGCTTGAACAATAGGCCTAAAATCAACCATTCCTTGTGATGAAGATGAAGAGGATTCTGAGGTGGTGGTTGTAGAAGATGAAGTTGTGGAAGATTGTGGTGAAGATGGAGGGGTAAAAGAAGGTGGTGGAAGAAGTAAAGTTGAAGATCTTCTTATAGATCTCAAAGGTGTACGAATGAACAACTTTTGGACCTCTGATTCTCCTTCTTTATGTTCAAATAAAGGGTTTGAATATAAGGAGAAGAGATCTTCTGGTTTAGCAGAAGTAGATGGAAAAGAATAAGAGGATGGATAAATGAAATCAGTAGGTTTGAATTTAGGTAAGTGTAAATCTAATTCCTGTTCTGATATGGGAGATTCAGAAGGTACTTCAGGTACTTGATAGGATTCCAAGTAATGAACCAAAAGAACATATTGGAAATCAACCCCTTTAGAGATCAATTCATGTACCCTAGGTGGTAGATCTTCTGAATTTAAAGGAATAGGTCCATATCTAAAAGGATCTGGAACTGAGGTGGCCTCCTGTTGAGGAGGAAAAGAAGAAGGGGTTTGAAGTCTTCTCCTTGAAGAGGCTTGTCCTACCAGTCTCTTTGGATCTAACAAAGGTAAAATAATCTCAGAATCAGAGTGAGACCTGGTATGTCTTGAAGGAGCCAACTTTGGGTTCTGTGAAGTTACCAGGTGAAATATTTTAACCTTATTAGACCTTTATTCACCTTTATAGGAATAGGAATATCGTTTTCCTAGGGAAAATGGATCAAATTTCGTATCCCCGGCAACAACGCCAGTGTGATGTTGTCCTCTGAGATAATTCTAGGTCAATTAATCATGCCAAATCATCTATAATGTTTTGTTTGTTTTAAATTGGGTTTTTGGATGACCACTGTATTAAGAAAATATAAACAAATGTCCTTAAACTTTTGATAGTATTAATTATTAAGAAAAGGGCTGTTGCTTTACATCAAACAGTGATTTTAATTTTGCATATGTGAAGGCAGAAACTTTAAGAAAATATGATCAGTTAAATATTCAGATTGAATGTTTAATTTATCATAACTGTGAAAGACTGTTAAATAATGTTTAACAACTAAAAAAAAACATATTTAACATTATGAAGATTACTGAGAATTAGTTGATATAGAGAGACTAAAAAAAACAGATAGTTCAATAAGTCATTCTCTAAAATAGATTATAACTTCAGAGGATTTAAGATAGACTAAAACACAACTTTTTCTTACCTACTTATCTTCATAAAATCAAATATATGTAGAAAACAAAGTGAAATGAATACTAGAAAAACTTACAAGGAGACAAACTGATTGAAATAAATCCAAAATCTTTTTATTTATCATCAATGATAAAAAAGCTCATACACTTCTGCTTACAAATGCTCATCCAAAGGTGCAACCCTTAATAACTTGAATGGAGAGTTATTTATACTAATTTCTATCACTTAGAAGTATCTAAACTGATTACAAAAATAGTATCAAATAGTAGGAAAACAAAAAATGATGAGTGATCTGTCACTGTCTTTGAGGAAACAGTTGATGGTGTGGCCCAAAAAATGCTGCTGTGCTGGCATACTATTAGAGACAGAAAGTTACTTGATGGTTTCACATAAGTGATCCCATCTTTCCTGACTTGGAATTTCTAGATTTGCTAATTTCCTGAAAACTTCATTCACTTCTATGCATCTTTCAAAAGTAGGCTTGTTGATGAAGAGATGTTTGATTTCATGTTTAATTATCAAATTAGAATCTAAAGCTTCCAGAAAAGCTTTCCCTGTCATATGGCCTTTAATTCTTGCAAACTTAGCTTTGTCAATGGCAATGATATAGAGGTTTTTGCAGTACTCCTCCAAGTTGATCAGTTTGTCATTGGGAGCTACTAATCCAGACAATCCCCTTTGGTTCAGCAGATTAAACTTAGTGTGAAATCTTTGGACAACAATGTCCAAAGTTTGACATTTAGTCTCTAATTGATTCAACAAATTCTTCTTCTGCAATACTTTCTTGGTCTCCAAAATAGTAGCTGTTCTGTCTGTAATGTTGATCTACTCCAATTTTGCCCTACTTTTTGTGTTCAAGACTTTAATCATGTCTTATGCGTTTGCTAGTTTCTGCTTGAGTGCTGCCTTCTCTTGTTCTTTTTGGATCTGTTGTTTGTCTTGGGAAATTGGAGTCTGCATAGTAGATGTGGAAAGGATCTGCTCCCCTGCCTCCTGTAATGTATTCTCTGTCCACTGATCCTGATTCATAAACTTTTGAATTTCAGGTCTAGGTGTATGATTGTATGGAGTTGTCTTCAACTCGACCCTTAGGTTTGAAATGATCCTGGAAGGATCATAAGACGAAGTGAAGCTTGGCTGGAAATTCATTCTTTTAAGATTGGCATCTGCCTCAATCTGCACTGATCTAGTATTGCATACAAATGAGCCTGTCTTTGATTTTATCTTAAACTATGATTTTCTCTTCCCTTAAACAAAATATAATTCATCCATGTTAATCATCTGCCTAATATATTCCAAAGAGAAAATTCTCATTGGAACATATTTGGGCAGTTTATATGGTGCCAACTCACAACCATATACTCGAATCTCTGTGTAATTCTGGTATACATACCAATCTCCAGTTTTAACTTGATCACTCAAATGAAAAATTCTTTTGATGTCCTGGCCAATTCTGGGCTCATTCTGACTGCTAATTGGTTGGGCAACTGGATGGATGAATGAATCAATGAAGTCTGCAAAATAAAACTTAAAATAAAACTTATTTGAAACAGATCTGACCAATTCTGTCCAATGAATAACTAACTGATTAATACCTTGATCATCTTGCTTGTACAATGTGATGGGCTGTGAATCTCCCTGCTGAAACAGAAAGATATGAATAAGTACAGAGGTGTACTTAAACATTCCTTGGGTTGTTAAATTCTTCAATTGTTCATGCATATTATCAGCCAAAAATTGGTTGTAATTGTAGATGAATGCAGGCTGATGATCTTTAGAAAAGATGGAAAAGTAACCAAGGATAGATTCATCCACTGTTCTGTCATCTGGATATCCTAATAAACAAGAAAGTAATGAAATGATGTGTTTGGTAGCCTCAGGAAACATGGACGATGGGTAAGGAGGGTTTTCCTTTGGCAATTCAACATCATCAGGAAGGTTTAAAAAATTTGTGCTCTCTGAGGGAAAGTGAGCTTATGATATATCTCCATGAGAGCAGCTTGGGAGAAAAGGCTAAGAGAATCATTCTGTGGGATCAGCAATATGTTGTTTATGGTCTCTGGAGTGATAGATATAAGAATGTTTCCAGCCTGAGCTACCACTGCTCTTTTGATGGGATCATACTTGGTTTGGCACCGGGTGACTAGATCTGGGAATTCATGGGTTTGAGGGAATGAAACAAAGGTAACAGGGATTCCCAGAGTTTAATATCATCTTGTTGATCTAGATAATTCTATTTTAGCCATAGGTGCAATTCATGAAGTAGAAACAATAGGGTTTTCTTCAGAGACTGGTTTTCAGCTTTTTCCCTTGGGGGCCATGTGATCTGCAGAGGAAAAGAAGAGGAATATGATTATTAAGCTGATAACAGATGTAAGGGAGTCTCTGTAAAAGAAATGTCTATCTGATAAGATGGCAAATATCTGAACTGTAAACACAATGTATCTCCTGTAAAACTTGCAATACGACAACAAATGGTAAATGAATTAAAGGTGGTAGAAGGTATGGAGAGGTTTTATTTATAATGCTGCTCAGATTACCGTTATGGGGTGACTGTTGGGAAAATACGATCGTGGAGGTTTAATGCTAACGGTACAGGAGCTGGGGGGCGATGAAACGGTTAGGCAACAGTTATGGAGCGGGCCTAACGGGACTGGAAGGACAACGGTAAGGGAGTGGAGTTTTAACGGGATGTACTAGTGTCAGCCTTTTATTTGGCGTCGAGAAACGATCAGTGGAGAAAAGTCAAAGACCGTTTGCAGGAGTCAAAATCTACGATGGGATGAAAGTGGTTTCGGAGGGTAAGCAGTGGTAAATGGTTTTGAGTGCGGGGGTGCGAAGTGTTGTGGAGGGGACACATCGATGAGGGCCTGCCATTAGAATACTACTTTTCCGACCCCCTCGCCGTTAACAAGAAATGGGCAAGTGGGGTGCGAAATGGCTTCCCCGTTGTTGATCTGGGCGGGGAAGAGATCAACCGTCAGAACTTGCTCGATCCTTCAACATAAAACGACAAAAATTTCTTGTCGCTCGTGGACTTTGGATAAAGGCAAAAAAATGCTTTATTACAAGGTTAATTAATCGCTAAATGAAAGCGATTAACTAATTTAAATATTATTTAACCTTTAATCAAATTTTTGGGCGCATTTAAACAAGCTGCCACTAATTTATTTTCTTTTTATTCAAACTCAACAAACATTTCTTTTATTGCTTTTCAAACTATCCCTAACATTTGTTAGATCCTTGCCTTCATTTTTTAGAGCAAACTAATCCTAACATTTTATGATATGAATAATTTATTGGTCATTAACATTTTTTGTTTTTTTAATCTCTTCATATTCAAACTTAACATTTTAAAATTTTTTCATTTTTTCTAAAATGCTACCTTATCAAAACCAAATAATGTTACAACAAGAAGCACAATCCAAAGGTTGCAACTGCGAAGATTGAGGAGGATGAGTATGTCATGAGTGCCCACGCATTTCCAGGAGGGAGATGGGGTGACATGGAAATGTAGTTCACCTTGAACTTCAGTTGGGCAGGATCCTTGAGGAGCCCACCTCTTGGGTCACAACCTTGCTACGGGTGCCCATGATCAACGGTAGCGGGATGGATGAGTCTTCTGTTGGATCTAAGGAGTGATGAAGTGACAGATGTAGCAGGTAGCAATGCCAACTTCTGAGTGGCGCAAAGCAGAGTAGCAGTAGTGCAGTGTAGTGCAGCAACAACGCAATGCAGAGCAGCAACAACGCAGTGCATCAGAGGCACAACGTTGTAGCTATCAACAATCATATATTTAGCACCAAGGTGCATCCATTGAACGCTTGTTCAATTTCTGGGTGGTTTTCAGTTGTTTCTCTCAGCAGTTGAGTTGCAGTGCAGATGCAGTGTTAGCAGTGGCAATGCTGGCAGCATAGGAGATGTAGCACATGAGAGGGAGCTGTAGTACGAATGCAACAATGGCAGTGGCAGTGTCATGGGCAACAGTACAGTTGCAGCAACAACGCAGTGGTTGGTGTACAACTTGTCAAACATCAACAGCGCAAAGGATGCTTTAGGGTCAGAGCAGTATGCAATAGGCATGTTGTTAGAGTACTTTCCTCGCTAAGAGGGAGTGTTGATTTTTGGTGGCATCGGAAGTGCTCTAAGTCTCAGAATTTGTGGAGAGGCTTAGGCACGTATTCTAAAGAACACAA
Organism: Pinus albicaulis; assembly: GCA_034641835.2. NCBI lineage: Eukaryota > Viridiplantae > Streptophyta > Pinopsida > Pinales > Pinaceae > Pinus > Pinus albicaulis. Next base: position 349,550,924 of record CM076577.1, read on the forward strand.
AAATCGTTTGTGGAAATACCACTCAGAATGTGTTTTATTGAAAAAAATAATTATTTTAATGGGGACCCTAAGTCTAAACTTAGGGAAATTAAATAATTAAAGGGTATTAATAAATAGAGTGTGAATCTTCGAGAGAACATGGATCAAGTCAAGTTATAATCTTAGCCATTGATTGATGTCTTTACGAGAAGACTATGAAGGAAGGCTTGAGGGTGATTTGGAAAGACACACCAAGTGAATCTATAGATCGAAATTTCTGAAGTGAGCAGTGCTCAAGACGAGAAATCGATCTAAGTGATTCCAGTGCAGAGAGGGGCAAAGATAGCTTCTCTTGGCCGTGTAACTCAAAGAGGCTTTGCCTCTCTTCTTCGTAAAAAAATCTGCATTTTGTTGAGTTTTTGTGGACTTCAAATTGCAGAATTTTTTAGCAAGGAAATGTCTCTGGCTCAAACCTAAATTTTGATGACTTTCCTTGGGATTTAGAGAAGACTTCATAAGTTTTCGCCTTTTTGTAATAACTAATAAAATTCTTGATTTTGGGAGCATGAGTTTTACCCATTGGTATCCCTATCTCTCCATATTTTGGAGAGAGTTGGTGTTGTGATTTTGTTGGTTTATTTCATTTTGCATGCACAACATCTAATTTGGAAAATTAACACTACATGCATTACACTCATTTTGCATGCAATTTAATTTAATTTGCTACAAGTTTCAAGTCTTTTCACTTTCATAGCATGTTCAAACTTTTGCATGCAAACACTTTCAACTTGAATCTAATTTGTCATGGATATTGTTCCAAGTCTACTTATTCTTCACTTTTAAGTATATCTCACATGCAATTAAGTATTTGGGCAAAATCTAAAGCAACATTTTGCTTCATGGCAAACGAATTTCTTTCAAGTTAAAGTTAATTTTCATGTTTGGTTAATTTACTTACATGCCCCAAGGATTCACTAAAATTTACCTCCAACTTAAGTTGGTTGAATAGACATTTTAGGGACCCTCTACCTCCATGGACTCCTCACTGTGAGATTCAAATCTTTGGGCCAGGGTGAGGTTTGAGGATTAGAGTTCAATTGTAACCTTGCTTTAGAACTAATTAATAAAATAAAGCAAGAGCATTTTTCATCACATTTACCTTACTTGCAAGTTCTAAATTTTTGCTTTCTTGATAGTTTAGAGTCTCACATGCAACATCATTTCCTATTTTCAAGAAGCATTTCCTTTCATGCTAGTATTGTAATCTTTTTTGCAACGAGTTTAGTTTAATTCTCTTGTACTTGGAACATTTTCTGCTTTAGCAAATTCCATTTCATGTTTAATGATCATCATGTTCATGAATGGTTGATGAGTCTCATTTCCTTTTCAAGTACTCTTATTTCATGTTGCAAGGCTAATTGTATGTTGTTATCTTGGTCTAACAATTGAGTTTTTCTATCATCTCATTTACATTGTCGTAAATAGATCACTAATTGTTTCTTTTTGAACAAGATAGCTTCACATGCTTGGATTCATAAATTTGTTTATCTTGAAGACATTTATAATATCTTGTGCTAACATTTTATTGTTTTAACTTTTTAGTATTACTTTTGCTTTCCATTTGAAAGCATTTTACTTCATTTAATTTTATTTTAAAGAACAATACTTTGAAGGCACTGGTTTTCATATGCTTTATGTTTATTTTATGTATTGATGGTTATTGCTCATATCAATGTTTGCTTATAAATCTTAAGAATTAATCTATTTAACTCTAACAACTCTCCTAGAAAACTCACATCTTTAACTTAGTTTCCTTTAGGGACTGCCCCCCATAACTAACTTAGGAGATAGCTTAAACGAAGAGAGTCGGGAATATGTGACAACCCCTTCTCTTAGTTCCTTGCCACTAACCACACCTTGTGGAGTTAAAGGCTTTTCTCACTAACTAGTGGGTAGGTGTAGGCGGCAAGGTCAACAAGTTCAATAGGCTATAGGGGTATGTGAAACCCCTAGATTACCGATGTTGAAAATAATAAGATGAAGAGTGCAAGAATGAATGTTATTGATAAAGATAAGCATTAGGGTTTGTAACCCTAGTCTAAAGCTGAAAGATTGTTAGGGTTTGGAGTTAGAAACATATCGAGTAAAAAGCGGTTGTAAGTCGAAGCCCAGGGCTGTTGGAAAATGTAACTAGGTTTGGTCTTCTTAATGTGTCATGTAATCTTGATTGTATGTATTTGATGTAAAGAGAAAAAAAAATATTATTATTATTATTTTATAGCATGGGTTTCATGTTCAAGGTCAATTTATTTATAGGTCAAGCACCCATCGAGTGCTTCTAGGATTTGTCATAGAGTCAAGAAGTCAGTTGAGTTATTGTCATATATGAAAGACCCCATTAGGCTCTTTGTATCATGTAAAGAAATTTGTTCGAGTCATAAAGTATTTCAAAGATCCCTCTAAGACCAGTTGGCCTAAGACAAGACAAGTTGGCCTATAAGAGAAATCGACCTTTTAGTGCTCCCAAGAAGCCTATAAAGAAAAGGCACTCGGTCTCATTTGAGACTCATCCAAGAAGTTCGTTGAAACTGAAGAAAGGCAGGAAATACCTAGCGAAGAGAAGGAGAAACCAAGGAAGGAAGAGTGAAGTTTTTGGAGGATTATTTTTAGGGCTACATCACTTCACATGTGCAAGATTAGGGCATCACTGTGACTGCAACAAGACCGAATTTCAAAAGTATTAAGAAGCTGAATTTTGGTACCTAGAAGATCTATTGTGGAAGTTGAGTTGTCAAAGAAGAAGAAGCATATCAAGCGAAGGGGAGAGAAGATGATTTCAGCCACTATTCTACCCACACACGTGAAAATCAGAGATTCAGAAAGGGCCAAAAAGTGCAGTTTTGAAGCAGTGACCGTAATCTGAAGTAGAGATCTAGTTTGACTGGGGTTGACTTTGTGGAAGCCAAGTTCATCAAAGGAAAGGTTGATTTGGTCTTGGAGGGGTCTTTGACAAGGGTCCTAGGTCTTGGAATTCATCATTTGAAGATTCTATAAGAAGAGAAAAATTGTTGTGGGTTTTCCTCTCAAGAGGAGAGGTTTTGGCCCTGGCTAGTAGCCTATATTTTGTGTCCTCTTATCTCATTTATTTCATTGTTTGGTAGTTGTTTGATGATAATAACTTAATAATAATCAAGTGAAAGAAGAAGATAATAACAAGTACATCAAGTTAAGTAAAAGAACATCACAAACAGTTATCAAAGTAAGAGAAATCACCTAATTAAGCTGCCCCTAGATTTCTCAACATGGTATCAGAGCTAAGGTGACAACAGCAAGGAAAGGCTGCTTGAAGATCACTGAATTGAAGAAGGATTCATAAAGAGTCGAACTTAAGAAGAGCATCAAGCATCAAGGAGGGCCATTCATCATATCACAAGGATCATATCATCTAGAAGGAACAAAACTTGGAACAAAAATAATACCTCAAGGACCCTACCTTCATTCAAAGGACTCTACACTTGAAGCATTCTTGGGAAGCTTACAAATACTACAATCATCAATCAATGGAAGCAAGCACTTCATCATCATCAAAGAAATCAAAGTGATCTACCTCTCATTGAAGAAAGGATCACATCTCAATTATCCTTGAAGAAGATCATCAAGTCATCATCATCAAGAAGGCGTCTTCAATTGTCAAAGGAAAAGTCAAATATCATCAGGAAGGCATCAAGTTGAAGATATCATCATCAAAATAAGCATCTTCACTTGACAAGTAAGTATTCAATATTTTATATCTCAATCTACAATGACTTCTTTGTTGAGAAATCTAGGGCAACTAGATTAGGTGATTTCTCTACTTTGATAACTGCTTGTGATGTATTTTTAAATTTATCTTGATTTCCTCCTTTCACTTTTCATTATTATGATCTTATCATCAAACAACTACCAAACCAAAAAGAACAATGAGATAAGAGGACACAAGATGTAGGCAATCAACCAGGGCCAAAACCTCTCCACTTGAGAGGAAAATCCACAAAATTTCTTCTCTTCTTATAGAACTTCAATTAAGAATTTTAATACCTATGACCCTTGACCAAGACCCCTCCAAGACCAAGTCAAAACCACTCCTTGATGTGCTTCCCTTTATTCAAGTCAATGCTGGTCAAACTTGCTTTGGAACCTCAAATTTTGGCCCTTCTTCTGAATTTCGGCTTGCTGTAGCAGGATTGCAATTTCAGCGTTTTCTGTTGTAACTGTAGTTCACATTTGTGGCTAGAAGATAGACAAATTTGTCTCCTTTCTCCTTCGCTTGACTTGTCTTCTTTTCCTTGTTACTTCAACTTGCAAAGGAGACCTTTCTTGACCCAAAACTCGACCCTTGATGATGATTGCAATTTATGTTACCACTGCAGTAGATGATATCCTATTCCTTTCGCACGTGTGAACAATTTTAGCCTAAAACAGTTCAAAACTTCATATCTTCTTTTCTTCTTCTTTGCGAATTTCTCGACTTCTTTTTTGTCCTCTATTCCTACTTGATTGAACTTATTGATTAGTTGTGTGTCTTCTCCAAGTGAGGTTGAGGTTACTTATATATAGGCTTCTTCTAGAGCCCTTATGAGCCGACTTGTCCTCTTCTAGTAATCTCACATCTCCTTGAAGGCTGATTTGATGCTTGCATGATTGACAAGGTCTTGGAAGGTCTTTGACTCTAACTTTGACTCAAATAAAGTTTTTCTTTACAATATGTAACATGCCCAAATGGGCCTTCAATACATGATGATGGCTCAATGGACCTAGAAGCACTCAAAGGGTGCTTGACCTAAAAATAATTTGTCCTTAAGCATGAAACCCATTCCTCAAGAACAACAATAATAAATTTATTTTTCTCTGTAATGAATAAAATAATGTAAATAATGATTAATTAGTTAATTAGTAATTAGGCTGAAGGGGCATGTCTGATAGGACATGACCTTTCGTGAAGAGGCACCTGCGTAGGTATATAAGCAGGCCTCATTTGTAACATTCAATCATCTATCTCATATCTCATTCATCTTACATCTAATATAATATTTGTATCCTCGTGGATATTTTGATATTCCAAGTCTTCTGGAGTATCTAACTTGAGAAGGAACTTTGTTCGCTTCATTTGGTATCAAAGCAGTTCGATCTTCTGGCCGTTCATCGCTGCACAGAGCTATGCTCCTCGATCCAAGCCCTTGGCCATTGAAATTCGTCAACATTGTTGCCGTCGAAGCATTTCACTAAACCTTGGGAGTTTCTCTGCTGCTGCTACTGAGTTCATCAGAGGCCCTTGGCCATATTTTTTTTTTTAAAAGAAGAAGGCATAAGTTAAAAAAAAAAGAAAAGAAAAAAAAGGGGGACGTTGAAAAAAAAAAAACTGTCATAAAAAAAAGGGAAAATTTGTGAAAAAAATAAAATAAAAATAAAAATAATAAAAATAAATAAAAATAAAATAAAAATATATATAGAAAGTCGTAACCCGAAAAATAAAACAGGGGAAAAGGAACCGTTGACTCAACAAGTCACCACGATCCGACGTTGTAACACCACTAAAGAGCACCGAAGTACTTGCTGGCAATTGTAGCTGATAAAACGTCGCGGTGCCAGATTGCCCTTCTGTTGAGCCGTGATTGCCTCATTGCCGCTATATGCAACCTGTCATCATCCCACATTTGACGTCGTCCCACATTTCCATCCGCACTGCTATCCTGATTGCCCGACTAAACCACCAATTGCAGTGACACATCGTCGCAACTATGTAGTTCGAAGCTGCAATCCTTTCTGCACTGTACCCACTGCCATTGCCTTTCCATGCCCGAACAATCCCGACTTGCACCAGAGGTAGCCGCCATCCGAGGCACCCAACCTTTGCCGTGCTACCCGAACTCCTTGTGCGCTGACGCCCATCATCTCTCAACCAAACTAAATCGTACCAACTGTTGCCGCAAAATTGCTGAGGGGGTTCTTTCCTATCAGTCTCATAAAGAAAGGACTTGAGGACGCAACCCAATTTCAAAACAGTGTGACTTTTGATAAATTATACCATCCTTCATTTTATGATTAAATCAATTTGATCGTAAGGTTGAAATTTTGGAGTTACCTTGCTCAATGGAATTAAAGCTATTCATTCTACCAAAAGGATTTAAGAGGTGAAGTGGAACAATAAAAAAGAAAAATAAATATTTCATTAATTATAGATATATATATTCAAAATATATATATATATATATATATATATATATATATATATATATATATATATAAAGTTCAAGTTAAAGTCAAAGTTTATATCACTGAAGTGATAAAGAAGTTGTAAAGTTTATTTTTATAAAGGATCCAAGGTTGTAGAGAATATATTAATTAATTTAATTAATTAAAATTATTTAATTAATTATATTAAAAAGAAGAAGAGGAAGTTAGGAAGGGTTACCTTAAAAACCCTAAAACTCAATTCAACAGACAAAATGGAATCAATCATTGATGAAAAGGAAATTGAATCCAAATCGGAAATGAAAGAGGGAAGATTTCCTAAAAATTATAGTATGTATGGTCGTGCGCTAATTAAAATCAAAGGGTCACTTGCGAGAAAGGAAGTTCTCATATCTATCGATCCTACTCAAAAGAATAATTATGTTAGTACTGCACGTGCTAACCAATTAGTGATCCCTGAATCAAATATAATTGAAACAAATTCATTTTACACAAATGATAGACAATACGACATAAGGAATTTACACCTAAGTATTAGGGAGTATTCCTTGGTTTCGCAATTTACCGTTAAAACCTTATTTTGTAACAATAGTGATATAATTTTGGGTTCGCTTTGGATGGAATCACTAGGGTCATTCGTCCTTAATACGAAAAAGAAGTTTTTGACATTTTATTATAAAAAGAAAAAAATAACGCTACAAGATGTCACAGTGAAGTCGAATTCAGTGATACCAGAAGACATATTAGAAATTTCAAAAGTAATTTTTCAAGAAATTAAAAAGGCGATCCAAAATATGCAAAAGGAAATTGACAAAATCACCACTAATAAGAATGAAGAAGTTGCGCACCTCAAGGACCACAACGAAAAGTTACTGATGCAAATTAAGAAGCTGAAGAAGGACAAGCATTCATTAGAAAACAAGGTGCAACAACTTGTCGAAAAAGAATCATCTAAACCGACAAATGTAGAAGTTCAAGTTGAAGAAAAAACGAACATTGATCTAGTAAATGTCACAACTCAAGAAGAAGACAAGCAAGTTGCAAAAGATACAAACTTCGATGTTGCAGTTCAGACGAGGAACATATTAAGTGAAGGTCCTGTAACCAACTCAATAACATCCTCGCCAAAAGAAAAGCAAAAAATTCAAACCAAAAAAGTTCCCTATCGACATCCAAATCACGGGAGCAGACAACTCGACCGAGCTATGTATTTAGAACTGAAACAAGTTGATGTTACATATTTCAACACAATTGCTTCATTCTCTTTACATTGAATACATAAAATCATGAATACATATGTCATTACGAAGACCTAACCTAGTTACATATTTCAACACTCCCTCTTAACTAGGGAGGTATTCATAATCCATACAAGATACTTGGACATTTTCAATCTGAAGAATCCTCATAAGAAAAGTCGGATTGGTAACCCATCTTAGAGCATCTTATCATACCAACCAGCATTGTCACATAGCAAGGCCTTGACTAACAACTCTATCTCTCCACAAGATCAAAGCACAATGTCGGCGAGACTAATGAGTGATAGACACCATCATCATTGTCACTCAACGCACATACCCCACCCGGGTGTTCACAGGGTATGTTCTTTTAGGAGAATTCCTATCTTGTTCTTTTAGGAGAATTCCTATCTTGGAATGACACATTCTCAAGGAATGTCCTCTTCGACTACTCTTATCTTGGATGCCCTACCTCATCCTCAAAGAGTATCGGAACCAATCTCAAATGCTTACCCAATCCTCCATTATTTCTTCACAATATGAAGACAAGTATGATGTGTCTATCTCTCCTCATGGCCTTCACTAAGACTTATGGCTATTAGTCCTGGCCTAGTGCATGACACATGAAGAAGAGAACCATATTTGTCACTCCCTCTTAACCAGGGAGGACCAACCCATTCTTATAAAAGGAATGTACCCAAGCTCCCTCTTTACCCAGGGCTTGTCCAAGCTCCCTCTTAATTGTGGACTTGTTTCCAACAACAACTTTTTTCTCTTTGGTGATCATGGTACCTTCAGCTGCTTGTAGAGCCCCTCCTTTCGATGTCATGAATTTCATGTTCATTATTCAAGAGCTTTCACCTTCTAGATTTTCTTCATAGGGCATGGGCCATCCATCACTTTCCTTTATGAACCATAGGGATGAACCAATAGTCATGTCATCCTTATTTTCATCGGAAAGTGATCTTCTAGTCCACATCTGGCTCTTCTTCAGACAACTACCTCTTCTAATTCATGTTTCCTTCAGGATCTTCCATCCAACCACATGAGTGCTAGTTGTAGGTGACATGATGGAGATCGAAACCCACTATGAGCAGGTTCCCCTTTTCATTTTACAAAACGAACCTGTAACCTCAAAACTGTGTCAAAGCTGCCATATTCATAATCCGAAATCTTTGAACTCGATCCTAGGACCTATGGGTTGTAGGCCCATTATGTTCCCACTGCGCTATTGCAATGCCTACTTATATATCGGAAGCACTTTTCAAACGAAAAGTCTATACTCCAATACAATCTTTAGGTAATTCATGCGGCCCACTCAACATTATTTTATATTGGAGGTGATTAACAAACCAATACACCCCATAATCTTTATCCAACGAAACCTGGTCCCACCTTCATTAACAAGCTCGCTCACATCCAACGGTGGATAGCTTATCACACTTCCTTTTGACAATCTGACGATCATCGCATTTTTTTCAAGACCGAGCTTTAACACTCAAATAAAATGCGAAATAGGCAGTATTTAAATACCACCACATACGTGTGTCACCCGAAGAGCACTATCGCACTTTTTCCTGGCGTTCCATTTACCACTTAAAAAAAATGCGAAACCGCCGGTTTTGGGTTCAAAACCGTCTTTACTATTTAACAACATGATTCAATTCGACTTCGCCTTCACGGGTTTGTTTCGGCTCTGCTTCACGGTTCTTGTCACTAAACACTGCTTTAACGCATCTCGGTCTCGCTATCGCCGAATGGACCTTTGATGTACCGAAGCTTTTCTTTCATCGCACAATTCTTTTACACAGAATTCATATGAAATTCAGAATGGATTTCTGAATTGATTAGAACCTCTTCATGCTGTATTAATGTGCATTTAACTCATACACAGAAAACATAGATTCAAATGCATTTGAGAACATAACCCCTTCACAGAGATTGGTGCTTTATATGCAATCGATTTCACAGGTTTGAATGTAATTAAATCCACCACGCTCTAACTCTATCCCTTGGCATTCTTGGACAGGATCACCATCGACCCTTACAGTGGTCGATGTCGATAAATCAACACGACAAGTAACTTGTAGATCTAACTCATAAACAAAAACATTCTTCGAACACTTAGAATTAAATATAACAGCATATCCTATTATGTACAAACGCATGATTACATCTAAGGCATTTCAGTGTTAGTAACAAAGTTCACATATGACTACATTGTGCTTACTCACTCCCTCCTCACACATTACAGGCTCACCGTTTATATAGATTACAAAAGATCCCGAATCGTTCAGAAAACTTTTAGTCTTCTACTCGCACACATGGCAGATCATTAATTATTAACCAGTTACATAAAATTCAACATCAGTTAGAACAAATTTCGCTCCAATTTTGCATGGTCGTTCGCATACCCGTCTCTTCGGCTTCAGATTCGAACTTAATCCAAATCTGTTCGGATGCCCCTGCATCAGACTCCCGAGGCACAAAAATTTATCACTTCCTGGTCATATGTCTTCTTTAACTGTCAGCAATCTTAACCACGTCATCTGTGGAACTGCTCCTTGTGATCTTCCTGTAACAGCATGCTTGAACAATTCTCACCCGCATCCTCTGCGGAATTGTCCTCTGTGAGCTCCAACAAAACCTCTGCAATAGCAAGTCCTCCCTACTACTAGATACCTCACCAAGCTTCTCTCCTGAGCTCAGTCTTTCGGCATCTCTCTGGTTCGCTCCTGTGGAACCATTGAGCACTCCTGCTCTAGGTTGCTGCAATCTTCTCACCTTCCTCTGCTGCCACCTTCACAAAACATAAAAATCACAAGCTTAACAAAACTTCACAAAACTGTACCTCTTCTTCCTTTGTATGCAAACTCCTTCTCCTTCGCAGGAAATCATTTCCCTGCTCTGATACCACTTGATGGAGAGCGAAACCCACTACGAGCAGGTTCCCCTTTTCATTTTACAAAATGAACCTGTAACCTCAAAACTGTGTCAAAGCTGCCATATTCATAATCCGAAATCTTTGAACTCGATCCTAGGACCTATGGGTTGTAGGCCCATTATGTTCCCACTGCGCTACTGCAATGCCTACTTATATATCGGAAACACTTTTCAAACGAAAAGTCTATGCTCCAATACAATCTTTAGCTAATTCATGCGGCCCACTCAACATTATTTTATATTGGAGGTGATTAACAAACCAATACACCCCATAATCTTTATCCAACGAAACCTGGTCCCACCTTCATTAACAAGCCCGCTCACATCCAACGGTGGATAGCTTATCGCACTTCCTTTTGACAATCTGACAATCATTGCATTTTTTTCAAGACCAAGCTTTAACACTCAAATAAAATGCGAAATGGGTAGTATTTAAATACCACCATATATGCGTGTCACTCGAAGAGCACTATCGCACTTTTTCCTGGCGTTCCATTTACCACTTAAAAAAAATGCGAAACCACTGGTTTTGGGTTCAAAATCGTCTTTACTGTTTAACGACGCGGTTCAATTCGACTTCGCCTTCACGGGTTTGTTTCGGCTCTGCTTCACGGTTCTTGTCACTAAACACTGCTCTAACGCATCTCGGTCTCGCTACCGCCGAATGGACCTTTGATGTACCGAAGCTTTTCTTTCATTGCACAGTTCTTTTACATAGAATTCATATCAAATTCAGAATGGATTTCTGAATTGATTAGAGCCTCTTCATGCTGTATTGATGTGCATTTAACTCATACACAGAAAATGTAGATTCAAATGCAGTTGAGAACATAACCCCTTCACAGAGATTGGTGCTTTATATGCAATCGATTTCACAGGTTTGAAGGTAATTAAATCCGCCACGCTCTAACTCTATCCCTTGGCATTCTTGGACAGGATCGCCATAGACCCTTACAGTGGTCGATGTCGATAAATCGACACGACAAGTAACTTGTAGATCTAACTCATAAACAAAAACATTCTTTGAACACTCAGAATTAAATATAACAGCATATCCTATTATGTACAAACGCAGGATTACATCTAAGGCATTTCAGCCTTAGTAACAAAGTTCACATATGACTACATTGTGCTTACTCGCTCCCTCCTCACACATTACAGGCTCGCCGTTTATATAGATTACAAAAGATCCCGAATCGTTCAGAAAACTCCTAGTCTTCTACTCGCACACATGGCAGATCATTAATTATTAATCAGTTACATAAAATTCAGCATCGGTTAGAACAAATTTCGCTCCAATTTTGCATGGCCTTTTGCATCCCGTCTCTTCGGCTTCAGATTTGAACTTAATCCAAATCTGTTCGGATGCCCCTGCATCATGACATCCACAACTCTCTTTCAGCAGCCGTGTATCAACCCATCTGGATGTTGTTCAAAAATAAAAAATGAACATCAAATCAAAGTTACCTTTTGTGATGGCCTTTCATCACGACATCTGCTTCTTGCAACATCAACATCCTGCATAAACACATCTCCACGACTTTGAATGTCAAGGGTCTCCTTTCTTTACAGATCTTATCAGGGTCTATTAAATTTGAAAACTAGGGCCAAACTCCACTTTGGATTGCTCATATGACGAAGGTGATATTTTTGTTGGATTCCTCTTTCCGAGAGGTGCAAGATTGATCTAAAGATCATCTTGTTTGGATGAGTAGAAGTTGGATTTTGAATTTATTCTTTCACACATGCAAATTATCAAGGTCGGCCAAAATTGTAATGTAGGCTCATAAGCCCTAAAACATGTGTCTCCACCCCTCTTTGATGGATATAAAAAGGAGAGAGTCATTCCTCATTTGGACATCATCTCAACACACATCATCTCTCCACTCTCATTGGTTCGTAAAACCTCAAAGAAGCTTCTCTCCTCTTCGCACGTGTGGACAACAGCTGAAGTTTTCAGACTGTTTTCTAGGGCAGCAGATTAGGGCATTGACCAGTGTTGACCAAGGGTCAACCTTCATGTTTTGACTTCGATTTTTGGGCTGAACTTCGATCTTGCAAGGCCGCAGTTGGTGGCACGAAATCTGAGAATTTTGGGCAGTTTGACTGCAACATTGACCGTAGAACTGACTGTTGCATTGACCAGGTTTGATAGAGTTTTTCAAGACTATTTTGGGCTGACATTGATTGTCTTTGGATGTCGCATTGACTGAAGTTGACCGGGCTGATTTTGGAGATGTCAAATTGCTGATTTGACTAGCATTGACTTTCTGGTTAGTGCATCTTGTTGACTGTTGTTTGACTGAAAAAGTTTGTATATTTTACTCTCTCTCTCTGTTGAAGTTTTGAAGAATAATAAGAAGATTTGATCAAAGGGTTTTCCCCACATTGGGGTTTTTCTGTGGCATCAACAAAATATTGTGTCCTCTTGTGTTGGCTTGTCTTCTGGTTATTTTTTTATGTTCTATCAACATTTACCGTCAATGTTAATGTGATTGCTAACATGGAATTGAAATTGGGTTAATAAGAAAAGATTGAAGTAAATTGCTCTAAGCATAGAAAATGCCATTGTTATCTAAAATTAACATGGTATCAGAGCTGAGGTGAAAACAAAGCCCAAGCAAGAGTGAGAAGAGCAATCACTGAAATCTGTTGAACGAGGTCAAGGGTCAATGGCTTCCCTATCATACTTCAAATCTGATGACAAGCTCAATGATAAGTTTGATTATCATGCTTGGAAAATGTCCTTGGACTTGACTTTGGAGGAACAAGATATTATGGACTATGTGCAGGGAAAGATTACTGAGCCTTCATCAAATGCATCGGTTACCACTAAGACAAAGTACAAGAAAGGGGAAAACAAAGTGAAGAAGATCATGAAGGACTTTATTCTCAAGCTCTTGGTTGCTTATATCTCTGAGCTAGGCACATCTAAGGAGATGTGTGGCAAGTTGGTTGGCATGTTCAGAGCAATGCAAATCAAATTCTCTTTTTGAAGAACAAGTTGAAGGACATCAAGATGGACAAAGGAGAGTCCATCCAATTGTACTTTATGAGGATTACCAAAATCAATAATGATCTCTTATCTATGGGAGAGGTCATAGCTAACCGAGAGCTCACTCTTATTGCTCTTGGAGGTCTTCCCCGGGCATGGTATGTATTCAATACCACTATTCTCAATAATAACATAATTCTTGATGTTGATGAATTGTTGATGAGATGCACTCAAGAGGAGACAAGAATGATGGAGAGAGACAAAACTTCAAATGGAAACCTACTGCCTTCTCTGCTCATGCAAAGAAGAAGAATAACGTTGGTCCAAGAAATCAAGGTCAAGGAAGAACGAGGTCCAAAGGAAGGAAGGATAGATCTTACAATTGTAACAGGTTTGGCGACTATGCTAGAGAGTGTCCAAATAAAAGGGACTCACACCGAGATGGTGACTACAACAATAACAACAACTTCAGGGGAAATGAAATTCAAAGGAACATCAGGTTCAACAACAAAGGAAAGGGAAAGGCTCCCTCTACTCGAAATGGAAATGGAAATGGTCAACCATTCAAGAAGTCAAGGAACTCCAGATATGATGAATCTAATGTTGTTGATAACAAGAAAAATGAATTTATTCTTATATCTGCCCTCTCTGCTGCATCTCCTCCCGATACCCTAGATAATTGGTTGATTGATAGTGGTGCCTCAAGGCACTTCACTGGATACAAAGAGGCTCTCTCACATTTGATTGAAAAGGAAACTAATTTGGAGATTATGCTTGGAGACAATGCCACCTATCCCGTGAAAGGGACAGGGACTGTGACCCTTCATCTAAATCAAGGTCAAATCCTTCATCTACAAGATGTGTTATATGTTCCTGACTTGAAGAAGAATTTGGTGTCTACTTCGGTGATGTAAGATAAAGGATTCAAGGTGGCTTTCATTAATGGAAAGGTACACATTTGGAAGAAGAATTTCAAAGAAGCATCCACCTTTGGTTTCAGGGTTGATACACTTTATCAACCCTGAGGTCTGTTGGGAGCCATGACATGTAACATAACTCTTCAATCCGAATTATGGCATCGGAGGTTTGCTCACCTTCATTATAAAGCTCTTCTCGAAGCAAGGAAGGTGGTCACAGGTATGCTAGATTTCAAAGTTGAACATGAAGGTGTGTGTCAGGGTTGTGCCAAAGGGAAACATACAAGGGGACCATGCCCCTCAAGTGACACCAAGACTACTGATGTTCTACAATTGATTCATTCTAATATATCCTGTATGTTTCCTGTAACATCCTTGGGAGGATGCTTATATTATGTCTCTTTTATAGATGGCTTCTCCCACAAGACATGGATATACTTCTTGAGGAAAAAGGACGAAGTATTCAAATGGTTCCGCACCTTCAAGGCCTTGGTTGAAGATCAAACAGGGAAGAAGATCAAAATTTTGAGGATCGGTAATGGAATCGAATATGAATCAAATGAGTTCAGTGACTATTGTAGGGAAGCTGACATTAAGAGGGAGACCACTGTTGCGTATACTCCCGAAGAAATCTTCATTGGTAAGAAACCTGATGTTTGTCATTTTAGAATTTTTGGAAGTTCCGAATGTTTTCATGTGCCGAAAGAAAAGAGGAGCAAGTTGGATGCTTTTGGAAAGAAGGGAACATTTGTGGGCTATAGTGAAACTTCAAAGGCATATAGAATCTATGTGCCTGGTCAAAGGGAAGTGGAGACATGTCATGATGTCACCTTCGACAAAGATGCTGCTCTTGGGACGGTTAGAGATCTTCCCATCTCAAAGGAAGACAAAGAGGAAGATGCAGGAAAGCAGAAGAACCAAAGGATGAACAGAAGCTTGATGTTGAAGGTCCAATGGATGCTACTGATCCACCTCCTAGAGAGTCTACTTCTACAAAGAGAAGACCCTCATGGCTTAGAGATACTCTCGAAGATGCCGAGAGACATATTGCACCTAGGGGAACATTCTGTACCAAGGGTACTTAGCAGCCATGAGCACCATCGTCCAATTGGAGCCTGGAACATTTAAAGAAGCTGTGAAGCGCCAAGTTTGGAAGGATGCAATGAACGAAGTGTGAAAATTTCTGAATCTAAATTACATAAATCCTTTACTTGTCCTACTTGTGTATTTAACTTAACAAGTTATTTTCATAAATATTCATGAAAACATTGAAGTAAACACATTGTAGCCTACACAATTATACAAATCAGGAATTGAAGAATAAACACATTTAGACAAAGGACACACAAGATTTTTCGGACAAATGTCCCCGGAAAAACCCAATGCGGGAAAACTAGTGCAACATCTCTTGAGGGTTTTTATTATTATGCATATTTCTGAATACAAACTAGGGTGCCATAAATGGTTCACCCAATAGAGAATTTCCTTGGCAGAAGTACCTCTATCCGGAGACATATATTATGGTTGATCCAGTGTTAGAATGACAAACCCCACAGGTGCCTATGCAGTCCCCAGCAAGCTCTGCGCTGGAACTGCATCACCCTTCCTAGTGGTTGTGTCACCCTTCTTCGATCTGCTGAAACTGAGCCCGATCTGCCCCACAGAAACCCCAACGCTGCAACCTCTAGCTCTGCGTAACCTCCTCTTGGATTGCGTCACCCCTCTGGGCATGCATCAACCTCTACGTGAGCCCAGCTGGGCCTGCGTCACCCTCTCAAGGGCTGCGCTGTCTCTCCCGGGTAGATTTGCCTCTCTGCAACTGTATTCTTGGCATTGGATTCAAAATCCCGTTGCCGAACTACCCCTCACTGCACTGCAAGCTCACTCTGAAATTCTCAGCAAACTGTGCTCTAGAATTTCGACTTAGCTCAAGTGCTGCTACTCTGTGTGTGTTCTCCAATTGACCCCAAGCCTTCCTTTAATACTTTTCCAGTTGACGAATCAACGACTGTAATCTAATCTCTAATCGATGGCTAAGATTATAAAAGACTTGATCTTCATCACTTAGAACACTCTTACCCTCATGTTAAATTAATTCACTTTAATTATTTAATTTCCCTAAGTTAGACTTAGGGTCTCCATTAAAATAATTAATTATTTGAATAACTTAAGCTCCGGGTGGAATTTCTCCAAACGATTTTTAGGTCTTGGAAATCTCATGTGTTCTAGCACCTCCACAAAGTTTCGAAACTAGAGCACATCCGATGCTACCTAAAAATCAACATTCCCTCTTAGCAAGGAATGTGCTCTAACAATACTTCAACCTGAAGCATCACCCTGATCCACGACATCGGTCCTCTGCGCTGCTGATGCTCGGTTGCTTCCCTTCATCCACTGCATTACTGCTCTTTGTACTGCTGCCCATGTCACTGCCACTAACATTACCTCATCTATATTGCAGCTCCCTCTCAAATGCTGCATCATGCTGCCCATAGCATTGCCAATGCTAACTGCTGCACTGCAGCTCAGTTGCTGAGAAGTAAGCAACTGAAAATCCACTCAAAAAATTGATATACAAGTTGGTCTGGGTGCACCTCGATTCTAAAGCACCCTCTGCTGCTAATCTGCGCTGTCCCTTTGGTGCCTCTGCGCCGCTGTTGCTCTGCATTGCGTAAGCATTGCCTCTACGCTGCTACTGCTCTGCACTACGTAAGCACTGCCTCTGCGCTGTTGAAGTCCATCAACCTCTGCGCTGCTGCTACTTATGCTTTGCAGTGCTCCAATTTTCAGCGTTCTAGCTTTGCCAATGTTGCTCCTTCATCCTCACACCACTTGACTCCAGTCATCTTGCTACTGTCATTGAGGGCTCCCGTAGCTCGAATGTGATCCAAGAGTTTGGGCACCTCAGGGATCTTGCCATTTTCACTACAGTTCGAAAGAACTACAGATCAATGTCACCCCTTCTCTTCTCCTGAGGCACGTGAGTACTCGTGGCAACATCGTCATCAGTCCCGTCATCAGCCTTCGCTGCAGTAGCCTTTGAATCGAATTTGTCTTCACCCTTCTTCTTGTGAGGGCATTGTGTGGCGAAATGCCCTAGTTCACCACAGTTGAAGCACTTGACCTTAGAAAGGTCTTTCTTCTTCCTTTGGAGCTGCCCATGTTGTCCCTTAGATTTGAGAGCCGCATCTTCCTCCTCCTCCTTCTTGATCTTGATCCCTCCGCTTCTGATGCCTGCCTTGGTCATCCTCCTAATCTCTTGTCGAAGAGCTGCCCACATGTTTTCCCAACTTGGAAGCGCTGCTCTGCCCAGAAAGCCTTGGAAAAAGTTCTCCCACTCATTGGTAACTGCATTCAGAGCAGTCCTCACCATGATACCTTCATCAGGTGTGGCCCCCATAGTAACCAACACGGATCGCCTTCAATCTAATGAGGAAGGGGTCGATCTCTTCTCCCTTCAGCATCTGAAATAATCAAAGTTGATTCTCAAAAAGCATCCTCCTTTGAACAAAAGTCCCCTGATACAATGTGGTCAAAGAAGTCCACATCTCATGTGCTGTGTTCTTCTCATTAATGTGTGGGACCACATGATCCTTGGCTCCATCCATGATCAAGTGCTTAGCCTTCGCTTGAGCTTCCTCGTACTTCTTGAGAGCGTCATCATCAACAAGAACAACCATGGTATTCAAGGCATGATCTTTGATGCGATAATCATCCAAGACTGCCAGGATTCCATGCCTCCAACCATGATCAAGCGCTTAGTCTTCGCTTGAGCTTCCTCGTACTTCTTGAGAGCGTCAACATCAACAGGAACAACCATGGTATTCAAGGCACGATCTTTGATGCGATATTCATCCAAGACTGCCAGGATCCTCACCTTCCAGATGACAAAGGTTGATGCACCATCCAACCTGTCCTGATCCCTTAGTCCATATGCAACCATCTCAGCTCAACTGAATATGTCGAACTGATTCACTTCTCCCTCTTTTGCTGTTGCCCCAACGAAACCAAGATCTAGATTTCTTGGTGCTAGAAACCCTCTAAGGAATCACACTCCCTTTGAAAACTGATTTCCCTCTTGGAAATCCTTCGCCACCTGATGTCGAATCAGCCCTCTCCGATCACTCTTTGCTGCTGATCAGCACTAGATCTAGACTTCTTGGCGAGAAATCTTTTGAGGAACTGCTTCCCCTTACTTTGTCACGCCCTGCTAGGCACTGTTTTGCTCCAACAGAAACAATGCCCCACCAGCAACTACTGAAGAGACATGATTTGCACTTCTAGCTATGGCAACCGGAGCTCAGAATTTCGGCGCTGGCCTAGCAAGCACTGCGTTGCCTCTGCACAGCTACAACGTTACTCTTCCTGGGTATGCATCCCTCTGTGTGAGCCCTGCTGGCTCTACGTGAGCTCCACAAGTGATTGCGTCACCCTTCTTTGCCTCTCTCTGGATCTGCCTTGTCACTCGGGACAACTACCTTCTTGCAACAAATTTTCTTCGGTCTTTTGCTAATGGCTACAACTCTCCTTGATCTGCAAATGCTGTGATACCATGTGAAAATTTCTGAATCTAAATTACAGATATCCTACTGCAGAAATCTGGTTTACTTCTCCTACTTGTGTATTTAACTTAACAAGTTATTTTTCAGAAATATTCATGAAAACATTGAAGTAAACACGTTGTAACCTACACAATTATACAAATCAGGAACTGCAGAATAAGCACATTCAGACAAAGGACACAATATTTTTCAGGAAAATGTCCTCGGAAAAACCCAATGCGGGAAAACCGGTGCAACAAATCTTAAGGATTTTAATTATTATGTAGATTTCTAAATACAAACTAGGGTGCCATAAACGGCCACCCAACAGAGAATTTCCTTGGCAGAAGTACCTCTATCCGGAGACAGATATTATGGTTGATCCAACGTCAGAATGACGAACCCCACAGGTGCCTATGCAGTCCCCAACAAGCTCTGCGCTGGAATTGCGTCACCCTTGCTAGTGGCTCGTCACCCTTCTTCGATCTGCTGAAACTGAGCTCGATCTGCCCCACAAAAACCACAGTGTTGCAGCCTCTGGCTCTGCGTCACCTCCTCCTGGACTGTGTCACCCCTTTGGGCTTGTGTTAGCCTCTGCGTGAGCCCAACTGGGCCTGCGTGACCCTCTCAAGGGCTGCGTTGTCTCATCTGGGTAGATCTGCCTCTTTGCAACTGTATTCTCGGCCTTGGATCCGAAATCTCGTTGCCGAACTACCCCTCACTGCACTGCAAGCTCACTTCTAAATTCTTAGCAAACCGCGCCCCAGAATTTAGACTTAGCTCAAGTGCTACTACTCTGTGTGTGTTCTCCAACTGACCCCAAGCCTTCCTTTAATACTTTTCCAGTTGACGAATCAACGACTGTGATCTAATCTCTAATCGACGACTAAGATTAGAAAAGACTTGATCCTCGTCACTTAGAACATTCTCACCCACATGTTGAATTAATTCACTTTAATTATTTAATTTCCCTAAGTTAGACTTATGGTCTCCATTACAATAATTAATTATTTGAATAACTTAAGCTCTAGGTGGAATTTCTCCAAACAATTTCTGGGTCCTTGAGATCCCATGTGTTCTAGCCCCTCCACAAAGTTTCGGAACTAGAGCACATCTGATGCTACCCAAAAATCAACACGAAGAATATGAGTCGATCATGAAGAATGATGTGTGGGATGTGGTCCTTAGACCAAAGGAGAAGTCTGCTGTCACCTCTAAATGGCTCTACAAGATTAAACATGGAGCCGATGGAAGTGCTAAAAGGTTCAAGGCTAGATTTGTTGCTTGAGGCTTCTCGCAGAAATAAGGTATAGACTATGATGAAATATTTGCACCTGTTGCACGATATACCACCATCCGTTCGATTACTTCTCTTGCTGCCTCACAAGGATGGAGTCTAAATCAGATGGATGTCAAGATTGCCTTCTTGCATGGCTCACTTAAGGAAGAGGTCTATGTGGAACAACCTTTGGGGTTCGAATTTCGAGATCGAGATACACATGTATGCAGGTTGAAGAAAGCCCTCTATGGGTTGAAGCAAGCCTCCAGGGCTTGATATGAGAGGATCGATAACTATCTGATGAAGTTGGGCTTTACACGAAGTGAAGCTGATCCAAACCTTTACTTCAAGGTTGATAATGACAAGCCTCTCATCTTGGTACTCTATGTGGACGATCTCTTCCTGACAGTTGCAGACCCTCTCATTCATCAATGTAAGAGGGAGTTGGCTACTTTCTAGGCCTAGAGGCAATGGAAAAAGGCAGGTGAAATTTTTCTTAATCAAGGAAAATATATTGTGAAGCTGTTGGAAAGTTTTGGGATGTTGGACTGCTAGTCCATGACTAGTCCGATGGAATTCAACTTTAAAAAGTTATGTGGAAGTACTGTTGAGCCCGATTTTGGAAATCCCACCGAGTATAATCAACTCGTAGGGGCCTTGATGTTCTTAGTGAACTCCCGTCCGGACATATGTTTTGCAGTGAACACGTTGAGTCAATATGTGGACGAGCCTCATCACATTCACTGGATTACTGCCAATAATCACTTGAGATATCTCCAGGGCACAATCAATCATGGACTGATATACACTGCCAAGAATGTGAGGCTCCATGGATATACTGATGCTGACTGGGCTGACAGTGTGGTGGATCGTAACAACACATCTGGATGTTGCTTCACCCTAGGTTTTTCTTCGATCTCTTGGAAGAGCAAGAAGCGGAAATCGGTTGCTTTGAGCACCGCTGAGGCCAAATACATTGCAACCAGTATGACCTGTTGTGAAGTTGTTAGGTTGAGAAAGCTCTTCACTAAGCTGTTTGGGCATGTGCTGGATTCCACCGTGATCCATTGCGACAACCAAAGTGGGATTCGAATTTGAGAGAATCCCGTGTTCCACGACTGCTCCAAGCATATTGATATCAGGTACCACTTTATCCGGGATGTAGTTCAGCGAGGCATTGTAAGGCTCCATCACCTTGGGACTGATGAGCAGGGTGCAGATATTCTCATGAAGCCCCTGGGGAAGGTCTAATTCTTAACCTTCCGTGAGAAGCTTGGAATCGTGGACAAACTCTCTTATGAGAGTATCACTTGAGTTGGACTTTAAGCTCTAGGAGCTCCAGGGGGGCTTGGGGATAGCTTCTTGAAGCTATAAGCAACCACAGGGAAAGGTTCTCCTTTCATTGTTGGTGTGCTATTTCCCCACCATTATGATATTGAGTTGGTTCACCCTCTCTTGATCTATGCCCCACATACATCCTACCCATGTAGTCCGGGACTTGTGGGAAGTACCTCTCATCTGGCCAATGAGTTGGGAAATGAGGATAGAGACCATAACATTACCGATGGACGCATCGTGTATTGCCGTACTCTCTATGTCTAGGATGGGTTGTGTCCAATAACTTGAGCTGGGATCAAGTCTGGTTGAGGTTTTTACCTCTAAACTAACTTCGGGTCAGGGGATAGTGGCAAGGTGTTGTGACTCACTCTCGATCAAATCTTCTTCATTATTTCTTCATGGTTTAGCAGAGCAGAGTATAGGGACAATAGGATGCCACATGATGATAAGATGGTACATGATGGTACAAGATGACAGGATTGCACATTCTGATAGATGGATTGACGGCTGAAGTTCTCCCTGGTTGAGAGGGAGTGTTAAATTTGGCAACTAGGGCCAAACTCCACTTTGGACTGCTCATATGATGAAGATGATATTTTTGTTTGATTCCTCTTTTCAAGAGGTGCAAGATTGACCTAAAGATCATCTTGTTTGGATGAGTAGAAGTTGGATTTTGAATTTATTCTCTCACACGTGCAAATTGTCAAGGTCGGCCAAAATTGTAATGTAGGCTCATAAGCCTTAAAATATGTCTCCACCCGTCATTGATGGATATAAAAAGGAGTCATTCCTCATTTGGACATCATCTCAACACACATCATCTCTCCTCTCTCATTGGTTTGTACAACCTCAAAGAAGCCTCTCTCCTCTTCGCATGTGTGGACAACAACTGAAGTTTTTGGACTGTTTTCTAGGGCAGCAGATTAGGGCGTTGACCAACGTTGACCAAGTGTCAACCTTCATGTTTTGACTTAGATTTTTGGGCTGAACTTCGATCTTGCAAGGCTGCAGCTGGTGGCACGAAATCTGAGAATTTTGGGTAGTTTGACTGCAACGTTGACCACAAATTTTGACCGCATAATTCACTGTTGTGTTGACAAGGTTTGACCGAGTTTTTCAACACTGTTTTAGGCTGACCAACCTGTCTTTGGAGGCCACATTGATTGGAGATGACCAGACTGATTTTGGAGAAGTCAAATCGCTGATTTGACCAACATTGAATTTCTGGTTAGGGTGTCCTGTTGACTGTTGTTTGATTGAAGAAAATTTGTATATTGTACTTTCTCTCTCTGCTGAACTTTTGAAGAATAATAAGAAGATTTGATTAAAGGGTTTTACCCACATTGGGGGTTTTCCCTGGCATTCGCCAAATATTGTATTCTCTTGTCTTGGCTTGTCTTTTGGTTATTTGTTTATGTTCTATTAGCATTTACTGTCAATGTTAATGTGATTGCTAATCTGGAAATGAAATTGGGCTAATAAGAAAATATTGAAGTAAATTGCTCTAAGCATAGAACATGCCATTGTTATCTAAAATTAACAGAGTCTTCATACCTTCTCTATGGAGATGTCACAACCAATTCTTCTAGTCATTGGATGATTTCTTATCTTTTCTTACGTGACTATAGTTGCATCTTTCTCAATCTCTTCTTTCTTTCTTCACATATTGCTCCTGGGAACTTCCATCCATAGTTCCTTCATCTTTTTCAACCAACTCATACTCCATATGAGGACATATTATGTTGATTTCATCTTGTCAATATGTGAACCACACCTTTATGCATCTTTCCAAAGGAAGAGATCCCTTTTCTTCGATCATGCTCATGAGGTAGAGCATTTACCCATTCTATCTGCAACTATATGATGCCTTTCTTTGATTGAAAGTACTTCAACCATCTTGACATGATGCACTCTTTTGTTACCATACCATCATCCTTCTAAACAATGGATCCCACATAAGGTGGAATGATTAGCAAGACACTTGCTTCTTCCAAGTAAAGGTGAAGCTTTCAATGAAGATTCCAAAGGAGGATCTTGATTATCCTCATCCTACATATGTTCTTTCCTAATGATGATGATGAATGATGAACTCGTTCTATCATGCTAGATGACTTTCTTCTACCCATAAGTACTACCTATGCCTTCAATGAGATTACCAAGGGCTACTTCCTTTTTATGATGACTGCTACAACTATGCAAACTTCTACTTTATTTATCCTTACAATGATGTCATGAACTCTTGCTTCAATTGTATGATGCCACACTTCTTATCCTGATAGCAATCCTTGACCATGGTAGAAACCTTAATAGTGAAGATCTATGCCTTCTTTCTTGGATTTCTTTTCATCATGTTCTTCTATTTCTTCGGTGATATGGGCTTCAATTCTTTCTTTTCCTTTCTTGTTGTCCTTCTTGAATTTAGGACAATTTCTCTTGTAGTGCCCATATTCCTGGCAGCCATAACATTGGATCTTTGACATATCGATCTTCTTTTTCCCAAAATTTCCTTTTCTCTTAGCTATGGCAGCAAATGCTTGAACTTGTTCACTTGGTCCCACATCACTCTTTCCTTTCAACCTTGTTTCTTTAATTTTACACAATGACCAAAGTTCACTGAATGGGGTGTCTTCCTTCTTTCCATATATGCTTGATACGAATTTTACACATTCATCAGGTAGTCCATTGAGCACCACGATTTTCATTTCTTTATTGAACATTATTTCTCCCAACTCTTGCAGTTGGTCTCATATTTCTGACACCCTCATAAGATATGAGGCTATCCCTTCTTCCTTTGATACCTTCATCTTATATAGCTCGATTCTGAAAGATATGACTTCTCCAGAGGTGCTTACAGAGAACAATTCTACTAACTTCTCATAGATTTCTTTTGATGTCTCCAACTTTGCAACATAAGGTATGGGGAGATCCTTGATGGATTCTATATGGATCCTTTGAGCCCTTATTTCCCCTTTCATATATTTAGCTAGAGATTGAGCTTCTTCCTTTGGAGGCTTAGTGATTGAACCCTTAACATGTCCAACGACTTCATTTTGTATGAGGATCAAATTTGTCGTCTTCTTCCACGCAAGAAAGTTCGATGACCCAACCAATTTGTGCTTTCCTTGCAAAATGAAGTCATTTTGATAGATTCAGACATAGATATAAAGATACTTGTCAAGTGAAGATACTCCTTGATGACGAAATATTCAACTCGATGCCTTTCTTGATGATGTTGATAATAGAAGATGTCTTTCTTCAAGTATGCTTTGATAGTGATCCTTGACTCAAGAAGATGGAGATCACCTTGATTCCTTGATGATGACGACAATGCTCCTTCTTGCTTCCCTTGGATGTAGAGGATTCAAGATGCTTCAATGTGTGCTCCTTCTTTAGGAGGAAGGGTCCTTGAGATCTTCTTTATGATGATGATTGAAAAAAGTATGACCTTCTCAGGAATCCTTTAAGTGTAAAACCCTTCTTCGGATGAGGTAGGGTTTTGAGGCCTTGTTGTTGTTGCTTCTAGATGGTGTGATCCTTGAAATGAATAATGCTTCTTGATGCTCCTTAGATTGTTCGTCCCTTATGTATCCCATCCCGATGATTCAATGTCGTCTTTGATATTTTGACCTTTCTTTGATACTCCTTTTGATAGTCCTTCTTTAAGCTGCCTTTCCTTGACTTGTCACCTTAGCTTTGATACCATGTTGAGAAATCTAGGGCAACTAGATTAGGTGATTTCTCTACTTTGATAACTGCTTGTGATGTATTTTTAAATTTATCTTGATTAAATTCTTCTTTCACTTTTTATTTTTATGATCTTATCATAAAAAAACTATCAAACCATAAAGAACAACTAGACAAGAGGACTCAAGATGTAAGCACTCAGGTAGGGCCACAACCTCTCCACTTGAGAGGAAAACTGACAAGAATTATTCTCTTCTTATAGAATTTTAATTGACGAATTCCAAGGCATATGACCCTTGACCAAGACCCTTCCAAGACCAAGTCAAAACCACTCCTTGATGTGATTTCCTTTCTTCAAGTCAACACTGGTCGAACTTGCTTCACAACCTCAAATTTCGGCCCTTCTTCTAAATTTCGGCTTGTTGTAGCAAGACTGCAATTTCGACCTTTTCTATAGTAAGCCTAGTTCACACGTGTTGCTAGAAGATGGAAAAATTTGTCTCCTTTCTCCTTCACTTGACTTGTCTTCTCTTCCTTGTTACTTCGGCTTGCAAAGGAGACCTTTCTTGACCCAAAAATCGACCCATGATGATGACTCGAATTTATGTTACTGCTGCAGTATTTGATATCCTATTCCTTTCGCACATGTGAACAATTTTAGCCCAAAAACAGTTCAAAACTTCGTATCATCTTTTCCTGTTCTTTGCTAATTATCTCGACTTCTTTGTCCTGTATCCCTACTTGGTCGAACTTCTTGATTAGTTGTGTGTCTTCAAGTGAGGTCGAGGTTACTTATATATAGGCTTATTCTAGAGCCCTTATGAACTGACTTGTCCTCTTCTAGTAGGCCGACATCTCCTTGAAGGATGATTAGATGCTTGCATGATTGACAAGGTCTTGGAGGTTCTTTGACTCAAATAATTTTTTTCTTTACAATATGTAACATGCCCAAATGGGTCTTCAATACATGACAATGACTCAATTGACCTAGAAGCACTCAAAGGGTGCTTGACCTAAATATTAATTTTCCTTGAGCATTATTCCCATGCCTCAAGAAAAGCAATAATAAATTTATTTTTCTCTTTACATTGAATACATAAAATCATGATCACATTTGTCATTGTGAAGACCGGACCTAGTTACATATTTCAACATTCTTTCTGCAAGGAGAACAACAAACTTGTTGGATCATCATATTACCTTGCATGGAAGAAGAGAATAGAATTGATCCTCATAGAAAATGAAGTTAGTGAATATGTCACGGGATCAATCACCAAATCGCCTCAAGAGCAATCTCAAGCTCTATCAAAGTACATGAAAGGAGAAATAAAGGCTCAAAGCATCCTCATAGAGTCAATAAAGGATTCTCACATCCCTTATGTAGCAAAATTAAAGACAACGAAAGAGATCTATGAAAAGATGGTAGAATTGTTCTGCGTAAGCATTGTAGGAGAAATCATATCATTGAGAACCGAACTATACAAGATGAAGGTATCAAAGGATGAAGGGGTAACCTCATATCTTAAGAGGGTATCTCAAATACGGGACCAACTACAAGAGTTAGGAGAAATAATGTCTGATTGAGAGATGATCACCATTGTGCTCAATGCACTACCTAATGAATAGGGAAATTTTGTATAAAGCATCTATGGGAGAAAGGAAACCGCTCCATTCAACGATCTATGGTCATTATGCAAGATTGAAGAAACTAGATTGAAGGTGACGAACAATGTTGGGTCAAGCAAACAAACTCAAGCATTTGTAGCAATGACAAAGAAGAAAGAGAAGTCTCGAAAATGATTTCAAAAGAAGATCGATATGTCAAAGATCCAATGCTATGGATGTAATGAATATGGTTTCAAAAGGAATTGTCCTAAACTTAGGAAGGACAACAAAAAGAGAAAGGAAATAGATGAAGCTCATATCAGTGAAGAAGTGGAAGGATCAAAAAATAAAAATTCAAAGAAGTGATAGACCTCCACTCTTAGGTCTCTCACACACTTAATCTACATTCAAGTGGTCATGATGGAAAACATCACATGTATGATAGGATGCATTATAGAAGAGATGGAGATGGCATCATCATAGAGGCATAAAAGGTAAACTGAAGTAGCAGTCTATATGGTTGGAGAAAGTTATCTAGAAATATAGAAAGATCACTGTACAATATCACCATTAAGGAACATTTGTAGAATAATGATCATCAAGATCCTAGATTGGTATCCTCAGGGTTCATCATTCTTTGAAGAACCAGGTGTCACACAAATAGTTTACATTCCACATAGTGTGGGATCCACAATTTAGAAGGATGATGGTATGATGACAAGGATGTGCAACATGTCAAGTTGGTTGAAGTACTCTCATCTTCAAGTAAGGAAAGGAAGCTGCCCGAAGGAAGTTTAGATGGCCACATGAAGGAGGTATGTATATATTTGGTAATAGATAGATAAAATCATGTCATCATATGGTTGCAGATAGAATGGGTAGAATGCTCTATCTCATGAACATGATGGAGAGAACTCTTCCTTTAAAAAGAGACAGGCATGTAGACAATATGCCTTGAACTCTTCTATGTATTGACAAGATGAAATCAACATAATATGACCTCATGAAGAATATGAGGTGGTTGGCAACTATGGTTCCTATGTTGAAGGAACTATGTATCGCAGATCCTGAAGAAGCCATGTGTGAAGAAAGGTGAAAGAAGAGTTTGTGAAAGATATAATCACGTAAGATAAGATAAGTGATCAACATATGATGCCAATTAGAGGGATTAGCTATGACATCTCCATGGATAAAGTATGACGACCTTGAGGGAGAACCTTGGTAATAAATGTCTTGGAGATGGATTCATACATGTGCAGGATGTTGATGTTGCAAGAAGCTGATGTCATGACGAAAGGCCATCATAAAGAGGTAACTTTGATTTGATGTTCATATTGATTTTTGAAAGCATCTGGTTGGGTTGAAATAGGGCTACCAAAATAGGGTACTAGAAAGTCACCTACAAATAGTACTCATGAAATTGGATGGAAGATCCTAAAAACATGACTTGGAAATAGGTATATGTGTGAGGGATAGCCATATGTGGACTGGAAGATCACTACCCGATGAAGAAGAGGATGACACGAGTATTGGTTCAACACTATGTTTCGTTGAAGGGAAGTGATGGAGAAGATGGTCGATGCCCTACAAAGAAGGTCTAGAAGAAGAAGTCTCCACGATGAAGAAGATGAAGTTCATGACATGATGTCGAAAGGAGGAGCCTTGCAAGTAGCTGATGGTACCATGATCTCCACTAAAGAGCAGATAGCTGCGGTTGGTAACAAGTCCCTAATTAAGAGGGAGCTTGGGTATTTTCCTTTTATAGGAATGGATAGATCCTCCCTAATTAAAGGGGAGAGATAGACACATCATTCTTGTCTTCATGTTGTGAAGAAAGAATGGAGGATTGGGTAAGCATCTGAATTCCGATAATCTTTGAGGATTTGGTAGGGCATCCAATAAGTAAGAGTAGTTGAAGAGGAAATTCCTTGAGGATTTGTTAATCCAAGATAGGAATTGTCCTTGAAGGACATACCTTGTGAATATCTGGATGGGGTATGTGCCTTGAGAGACAATGATGATGGTGTCTATAAGTCAATGTCTCGCCAACTTTGTGTTGTATTCTTTTGGAGAGATAGAGTTGTTAGTCAAAGGCCTTGCTATGTGACAATGTTGGATAGTATGATGAGATGCACTGATATAAGATAAGAAGATAACTTATGAGATGGCTTACTAGTCTGACTCTTCTTATGAGAATTCTTCAGTATGAGAATGTCCATATACCTTGTATTATGAATACCTCCCTAGTTAAGAGGGAGTGTTGGAAAATGTAACTAGGTTCGATCTTCATAATATCTTATGTAATCTTGATTTTATGTATTTGATGTAAAGAGAAAAAGAAAAATTATTATTATTATCTTATAGCATGAGTTTCATGCTCAAGGTCAATTTATTTATAGGTCAAACACCCATTGAGTGCTTCTAGGATTTGTCATAGAGTCAAGAAGTCGATTGAGTCATTATCATATAGGAAATAACCCATTGGGCACTTTGTATCATGTAAAAGAAATTTGTTTGAGTCATAAAGTATGTCAAAGATCCCTCCAAGGCAAGTCAACCTATTAGGGCTTCCAAGAAGGCTATAAATAAGAGGCACTCTGCCTCATTTGAGACACATCCAAGAAGTTCGTTGAAGCTGAAGAAAGGCAAGAAATACCTAGCGAAGAGAAGGAGAAACCAACGAAGGAAGAACAAAGTTTCGGAGGTTTATTTTTAGGGCTACATCACTTCACATGTGCGATATTAGGGCATTACTGTGACTGCAATAAAATCGAATTTCAGAACTGTCAAGAAGAAGAATTTTGGTACCTAGAAGATCTACCTTGGAAGTCAAGTTGTCAAAGAAGAAGCATATCAAGTGAAGGAGAGAGAAGATCATTTCATCCTTTATTCTACCCACACGTGTGAAAATCATAGATTGCAGAAAGCGCCGAAAAGTGCAGTTCTGAAGTAGTGACCGAATTCTAAAGCAAAGGTTGAAAATCTGAAGTGTGAAGCTAGTATGACTTGGGTTGACTTTGTGGAAGAAAATTTCATCACAGGAAAGGTTGATTTGGTTTTGGAGGGGTCGTTAACAAGGGTCTTAGGTCTTGGAATTCATCATTTGAAGATTCTATAAGAAGAGAAGAATTCTTGTGGGGTTTCCTCTCAATAGGAGAGGTTTTGGCCCTGGTTAGCAACCTACATTCTGTGTCTTCTTATCTCATTGATCTTCATTGTTTGGTAGCTGTTTGATGATAAGAACATAATAATAATCAAGTGAAAGAAGCTAATAACAAGTACATCAAGTTAAGTAAAAGAACATCACAAGCTGTTATCAAAGTAAGAGAAATCACCTAATTAAGCTACCCCTAGATTTCTCAACAAGGCCTTGTGGATTAATTTCTTCCACTCAAGAAGAAACCCTTGCTCATAGAAGATTTGACATCTAAAGATTAGGAGCGAGCTCAAAAGATAAGTATCTTGTATTTCTTTTATATTTGACATTGGATTGGTTATTGTTTGAAAACCCTAGGTAGGGTTTGTAAGAAGATCTAAGGCTTACAAACCAAATCCTAGAATTGATTATGACCGTTTGAAAGAAGAAACCCTAACTTCTTGATGATGACGTGGACTCCTTGATGAGTTGATTGAGATTGATTGGACATAAGAAGACTAAGATCAAAAGGGAGCTGACATATTCTCAAGAGATAAGCACTTTCTTGATTATTTCTATTATTGCTAGTCTCTTGTCTATATATATACCTTACTTGCTCAGATTTGTTCTTCCTTGGTCTCCTAGTGAAGATTGTAGGAACATAATGAAGGATGCCAAGACTATGGGGGCAGATGAATGGAAGAACAAAGTGAAGCAAGTGACATAATGACTCGTGATTGGATGAGCTTTAGACTCAGAGGGAGCAAACAAGATCAACCTAATTAAAGCATTGTTTTGATCTATGAAGAAATGAAGTCTGTTGCGACTTCCAAGATGAAGATGGCTTGAAGTTTTAAAGAACAATGCTGATCTGAATCTACTAAAGATGATCTTGCTCTGTGCTGATGATATGTTTCTAACAAAAGATGAGGACCTCTATGCCCAATGTAAGAGGGAGATGAGTGAGGAATCATCCTTATTGAAGTTTTGGCATTACTTGAAGAAGTTGGAAAGACTCTGTTGACTTGATGAATCCTTCTAATTGACTCGTTGAATTATCTGATGCATGAATTTGTTGACTAAAAAAATATAAAAATAAATGGAAGAGTACTTGTAAGTGTTGTGGTAGCCTAGATGACATGGATGTTTTTGTTGCATAGCTGATTTATGAAGCAGTTGAAGCAATTTGATGGCTTGTGTGATCTAGTACTAGTATCAATCATGGACTAAGGTATGTCTCCGATCATGATATGAGAGATGCATATTGGGATGGGAATGTTACAGACAGAAAGAGCACATCAGGGTACTACTTTAGCTTGGAATTTGCCATGGTTTCCTAGATGAGTAGGAAGCAGAGATCTTTCATTTTTAGTATAGTCGAGGCAAAGTATATTGCAACTAGTATGGCTAGTTGCGAGGCAGTGTGGCTGCAAAAGCTCCTTGTCGAATTACTTGATCATGTGCCAAATACGACCATGATATACAATGACAATCAAAGTGGGATCAAACTTGCAGAGAATCCAATGTTTCATAATAGGTTGAAGCACATCAAGATTAGGTACCACTACATCAGAGATATGGAGAATCCAATGTTTCATAATAGGTTGAAGCACATCGAGATTAGGTACCACTACATCAGAGCTATGGTATAGAGAGGAGCAATGAGGCTCCAACATATCTTGACAAGTGAGCAAGTTGCAGACATTCTCACCAAGCCTTTGCCCAAAGTGAAGTTCTTATTCTTCAAAGACCAACTTGGACTGTAGGAGAATGTGTCCTTCCTTGGGAACACTGCTGATTAAGAACACTGAGCATATGCTCTTCCTGCGGTCTTTCGACAACAATGGAATTGGTTAGGAGGTGGATGAGCAGCGTAGATCCTGGGGGTGAGGGTACTCCTTGGAGCCATGGACTTGGATGAGTACATGCCCCAATAAGCATCTTATTCGCAAGTCACCTTTGTGTCATTATTGACTAAGGGCCATGTTGAGATGGTTAAGCTTGTCAAGATTGCGACCCATCTGGCCATTAGGTGAGGAGACTTAGGTGTGTGTGATCTTTACCAAGGTCATACGTGACTACCATGGACTTGGTTTTTCTAAATTGATATACCTTAAATGTTGGATGCAGGTTTTCTCCCACTTGATCACTGAGGATCTAGCTAGGTAAGAATCAATCAGTGGACATAGGGTGTGTGATTTTTACCAAGGTCATATGTGACTGCCATGGACTTGGTTGTGGTAAATCGATCTCCCCTATCATCAGTTGTGGATCAATCTTCTTCTATGGATCGAGACATTTTTGTTCAGCTGAGGTGAGACCTATTGTGCAACCGGAAATTCCTCCCTAACTGAGAGGGAGATTGGTTCTTTGGCATCAATATACTCTCTTAGGTCATGGTGGTTTGATTGGGAGATCAGTAGAATGGTCTGAGAGATTGACTAAGAATACTCTCTTGGAGAGCTTTGCCTCGTGAACAATGTTCATTGATTTTGTGATGCCATTAGACTGTGATGCTATATGGTTTCCTTATGATGAGACATGTACATATGAGAGATAATGAAAAATACCTCCCTTGCTAAGAGGGAGTGTTGGAAAATTGTAGCCATGGTCGATATTTTTATCAATGAAAATAAAATTAAGAAAATAAAAGAAAATAAAATTTAACTTTATTGCACCCACAAGTGTCAAGTCGACTCCCCCTTTAAATCATGTTGGATAGGCCCCTTGGAGGCACCCATTCGACCTCCTCTTGATGACTATATATAGGAGACACTTGCTTCTCATTTGGGCACTCGATTTTTCTCAATAGATCTTTGTTCTGGTGAAGGAAGAAGAGGGATTGGAGGTTGAATTTCTGAGGAACTCTTGGCACTTGTGGGAGGACACTTTACTGGTCAGATATCCCTGTTTTGATTGATGTACTTGATGAACTGAATATTCTCTCTTAAGGAAAGCTTTCTGGGTTTTCCCCTTGTGGGTTTTTCCCTAGCCTCAAGCCTAATTTCCGTGTCTCTTGTCTCATTGTTGCACTGTGATCTCTACTGCTCTTTTCATGTTTAATGGTTGAATTTTCTTTTCTATAAATGCGTAATGATATTGGATAATGTATATGTAATTAATGCTAACTAATCATTGGAAGTAGTTATCTATCGAAGAAAATGGTTCTAGTTTCTGTTACTCTAGAAAATAAACACCCTATTACTGCAAAATCTTGTAGGTTTAGTGCAAAGCCTCACTAGGCAATCGAGGTCTTATGGCAACAAAGAGATTAGCGATCATTGTCACCTCAACAACGTCTCTC
Organism: Pinus albicaulis; assembly: GCA_034641835.2. Classification (NCBI taxonomy): domain Eukaryota; kingdom Viridiplantae; phylum Streptophyta; class Pinopsida; order Pinales; family Pinaceae; genus Pinus; species Pinus albicaulis. The sequence continues at coordinate 349,584,114 of CM076577.1, forward strand.
CTGCTGTTTAGTGGTTGGATGTTATCACCAGAAGGGAGGCTTTCGTGGTAAGGCTTCTGTGGTAAGAATTAGAGTTTAGTTGACTAGGGTTCCAAGCGAAATGACTCTCTAAGGAGCTTGCAAATAAATCACATAGAAATGTCTTCAGTAAATGAGGGTTCAATGGTGGTAGGAGTCTAATGGTTATGGGAGAAGGTACTAGTTAAGCCTTGGAGGCCAATATAAGAGTTACAAATGTTGAAGTGAACTTTCCACCAACCCCAATAAATTAAATAAATGTTGTTATAAGCTAGGGTTTTATGATTTACAGATTTACAACATGCAAAAGATATATTAACAAAGAAATAGACTACAAATGGTAAGATTAGCAAATAATTAAAAGCTATCAAAGGGGTAAGCAAGGGGTAGGTCAACTTTAGGTCTTTACTTGTTAAAAAATGCATATAAAAATGATAAATACTCTACACATCAGCCTTAAATTTGTAGTGAAAACATGTAATGCTAGATTTTGCTTTTCAAATATTAATGAATGCCACTTACACCTAAAGGACAATAACAAATTGGAACAAATTTGCTATTAAATGCAAATTTAAACCAAAATGTAACCCTAGTTACCAAGAAATAAAGAAAAGAGATAAATTTTAAAAGTTGATTCCACAACTAGACTAGTGCATCTATTCAATTGGGCATTGAAAGATCAATGATAGAAGGACTTGGATGAAGAGGGTGGAAGACTAAATAGTTTCTCTTAGAAACCTTAGTGACCTCTTTTAGTAGAAGATTTAAGATCAAAGGATGCACGCAACAAGTTCCTTTTGTTAAAAGATGCATGCAACAAGTTCCTTTTGTTAAAGGATGTAACTAGTTTCGGTCTTCATAATTATATTTGTGTCAAATGTACTTTATGTAAAAGCAAAAAGAAAATTCTTTGTGAGTTAAAGTCATGTACTTAAGTCAATCCCATTTGGGCTTTTTGTAAAAGAAAGAAAAATATTTCTATTTTTGTCAAAAAAGTCAAATACAAGACCAAGTCGGCCCCCCGAGATTGACAAGTTGGCTTTCCCAAGGGACGTGACCCTTTGCTTGGACAAACAACTATAAATTGGCATTTATGATCCACCAAAAAGCAAGCAAGCAATTCATCTTCTGTAGCAAGTTCTGCGAGTTACTCTATGGTTACATATGTGAGGTTCTTGAGATGAAAAGGGTGCGTAGGATACCTGAGTTCTAAGAGAAGGATATCTGAGTTCTGTTCTAATGAAGCCATCGAAGTTCTGTTCTAGAGAAGGCATTGAAGTTCTGTTCAAAGAAGGCACCCAAGTTCTGTTATAAAGAAGGCAACGTAGTTTTGTTATAAAGAAGGAAATGTAGTTCTGTTCTAAAGAAGGCATCAAAGTTCTGTTCAAAGAAGGCACCCAAGTTCTGTTATAAAGAAAGGCACCCAGTTTTGTTCTAAGAGAAGGCTGATACTCGAGTCCTGTTGAAAGAATACTCTAACTAAAGGTACTGTGATATGATTATGTTGAAAGAAGAATCTGAATCATTAATCAATCTTATTAGTTCAATCTTGACTTAATCATCAATATTATTAATATTATTATTATTATCCTTTACGATATTATGATATTATTGTTAAAAAGAATTACAAGTCACCTTACCTTCATCACCTTAATCACTACACCCCTCTCTCCTTGGTGACTCACATAGCACTACGTAACTCTTTCTCTCTCTCCCTCTCTCTCTCTCTTAATGATACATTACACTCTCTCTTACACACTCATTAAAGACATGGCATATTCCTCTTACACTCATTAAAGGCATGTCATAAAAGATTCCCCTTACGCTCTCTTTAATGCATATGTTACACTCTCCTTAACTAAGCATGCATACCTCTCCTGAATGGCATAAGTTACGAAGACATGCATTTCTCTCCTTAATGGCATGAGTTACACTCCCCTAAATGGAATATTTTACTCTTCCTCATGGCCTGTGTATTGCTCCTCCTTTATGACAAGAATTCGTTTCTCCTATATATTATCTCATATCATCTCATCTACTTACTACTTGTGCATTGTGATAGAAGAATTTGATCTTGAGAGAGAAAGAGACTTGGAGAGTAAGAGCAGAACTTGGTGAGCCAAGGTTGATTCAGGGAAGGTTGATTTAGTGTTTGCATCTGCTGCTACTACCAGTGATCTTCATGCTACAACTTGTTCAGATTTGGGTGAACTTACTCATTCTCTTGATCTCTCATTATACTCTGTATCTTTGCTAAACAATTGATATCGAATAGAAGAAGAATTTGGTTGGGTTTTCCCCTTGTGGGTTTACCTTGGTCATTGGACCTAAATGTTGGAAATATTGAGAAGGGGGTGAATCAATATATCTTATCAATTAGTATTTTTAACTTCACAGAGAATTAATTATCTTTAAGATAAATCAATAACATTTAAACAATAATCAACACCATTCAACAATGCACAACCATTAAGACAACATACAACAAATTTAGGCGGAAACCCTTCTGGGACAAAATCCACCGAACGCTTCTTAATATTAGTCTTTAAAAGATTTATATCAAGTTTTCAGCTCCAACTGAAGGAGGCTCTGACCCCCTGATTTATAGGCTCCAACATGTAGGACACTTTAATGCCTTGGTTACCAATTGCAACTGAGAGGACACTCCAACACCTTGTTAACCAACGGCAACTGGATGGACGCTCCAACGCCCTATGCAAGCTCCCACTTCCCCTATCACCACCCTACCACCCTGAAGTGTTCTTAGGCTCCAACATGAAGGAGACTCCAGTCTCTTGCCTTGCACCACCCTGCCACCCTGATCAAAAGGCGAACTATGTTTCACAATTTTCAGACTAGATCCTCCTGTGCTCAATAATATAAAAGAAACTGTTATATTATGTCTAAGTCGTACACTTATATCTATGCCCTAACAGAGGACCACAACCTTGAAACAAGCCTTAAATAATGAAGCCACGGATAATATAATGTCCAGGAAACATGGATGAAGACATTAACTGTCTCAATTATGATATGATATTATAGTACAAGAGTTCCTTGCAACGGTATAATATGTAGATTTAGATGTTTGTATGAGATAGATCCACGTGTAAGAAAAATATCAACCGAATCCCATAACAACCAAGTGTAAAAACAAAAAAATCAATTCCAAACCATTGCTTGATCTTTCTATTTCTCCATAGGGACCGAGTAAAAATTCAGAGAATAAATTCACAAGATCATGATCATAATATTTCATGTTAATGGAGGTGAAATATGGTTTCTTTTTATAGTAGATTGAGGGGCTTCATGGGAGGACTGTTGGAGGCTTTAAGGAGGGAAATATCCTTTTTAATTTTATTTAATTTTGAATATTGAAGGTGAGGCCACTACCCTTTTGGAGTTAGGGTTTTAGTTTTCTTTGAGGCTAAGATCCCTTTGTAAATAGGAAATGATCTTTTAAAGCCCTTCACAAAATATAGTGGTTTTAAATTTTGATGAAGGTCCATCTTTCTTTACTCAAATAAAATGTTGGCTAATAAGGGATTGCCACAACATCTCCTTTCACTTTAAACAAGCATAAATCTCAAACCGTAAGTCCTCTCGTGGTGTGCAACATACCACCGGAAATAGCTAGACAAGGAGAATCCAATGACGAGGATCTCCATGGAAAACTCAATGATTTGTTTCTTCAAAAACCCTCAACAAGTGCGGGGTATGTGCTTAGTTCGAGGAACCCAAACCGTAGAGGTAGTTTCCATCCTTCAGTGGAGCTCCAGCTTGATGTAATTCAAACAATTATTAAGAGCACTCATTAATAGTTTGACATCAACGATAAGTGTTTAGTCAAAGTCAAAGTACAGGGTTGATATCAATGACAACACCATTCAAAACTAAATACTCTATGTCTCATTTTGTTCTTGGCCGTCTTCAATTGTGCGTTTGGTTTATGTTCTATCTACAATTTCTTAACTAATATTGTTGCAGAAATAAGTTTTTCGAATAAGTAATTGTTACAACATAGAACATCATAATTTCAATAGTGATGCCTCAAATAACTATTGGTCAAAGAGGGGAGTCTTCTCCTTTTGTTCAGTTTGGTGTATCTAGTATGACCATTAATGAATGACCTATACAAGTAAGGGTAACATCTTTATTGGCTCCAAAGGTAGATGGTAACATTGAGGTATCTACTCATAAAGAAGAAGAGAGAATAAAGGAGCAGCAGACAAAAGCTCTTGCAAAATTGAAAGAGTTGAATAGAAGGGTTATTGTAGAATTGGAAAAGTTGGATAGAAAAGCCACAACATCTAAGGAAAAGGAAGAGGCTGAAAACCACAACCAACCTGAGAAGAGTGGAGGTAGTGCCCCATCGGGAAATGAAAGCAATGGGGGCGAGCTTATTATATGAAGAATGAAGATGTTAAGATCGATGAGAGGGAAGGATCTGCAAACAAATTACAAGGTAGTTAGAATCCAACAACACAATATTCACTGAAATTTTGTAAAGCAATGCTTGATGCTGAAGAGGAATTTGTGGATTTTGAGTCTTGACAATAAAAGGGACACTTCGATAGATTTTGAAGTAAATGGTTGTTTAACAAAATCACATGAGTTGGAGCCCAAAGCTATAAGGTGATTGAGCATAAAGTTGACACTCCTGTGAATCTCGATTTGAATGTTTGCAAGGGTGGTGTCCCTGTGTTAGATATCCAAGTTGGCAGGTTCATGATAAGATTCATGACGTTAAAGAAATTCATGAAAGTGTCTCTAAGGTTGATGCCTCTGTAACTGCTAGTCAAAGTTCCTATAAACTGGATGCTATTGCAGTTGTTGATGCATGCACCCGCATTAGGAAGTCCAAAGGGCTAGAGTATCCATTGGAGGAATGATTTGAAGAGATGGCCTTGTGAGCTACCAACGATGTTGATTATAAATGTGATGGTTATGATGAACTTGATTTTTATACTGGAAAGATGGTCGATGGGCAAGCATATGATGACCCCCAATACAAAGTTGATAAATATAGAGACCAAGATGCTTGTTGTTGGAATAAAGGTATAGCAGGGGAACTAGAAGCTGAATGTGCCAATTACAGTTGCTCTACTAGCAGAGATGCAGGGGAATTTGGTGTTCCGGATAAAAGGGTTCCTACAACACTTCCAACGGAGAGTAAGTGTACGAAAGAGGATCGTACATATATCAAAAATGTTGAATCTAAAATAAATAGGCATGATGCGTTGCAAGATAGACAATTTGCAAAAGCTATTGAGGAGAGCTCACACAAACAAGGAAACATTAAAGCCGTTGTAGTAGCTTTAAACAGATCGTCAAGTGCCAGATTACAACCTTATGATTTGGAATGCAAAGGGGACGTTGAACATAACATATGTACATTCTTGAGGGATTGGAAAGCTCACCTCTTAGTAGAGTATTCCAAAAATAAGTTTGCTTGCGAATTGTTGGATAGACTCATCCATGATGATAGTTACAAGGTAGGAGATGGGATCATTTTCTTTGAGCACCAAATATATTTTGTCCCCGAATATACACAGGTAAAGGTTATTTAGGACCACACCTAGCAAACCAGCTGAAGTCACACGAAAGTCTTACACTTAAGATAAGGATTGCACAAATATGGAGTAGACCAGGTTAAAAACTGATGACAAAGGCTATACGGAAAAACAAATTGCAGAAACAAATATCCTAGAATTTCATGAAAACCTTATAAAAGAAGGGAATGCAAAACATGTTACCTGCCAGAAGCGTCGTAAAAAGCGTGGAAAGAGCTTGGTAGCAAAAGCTGTTAAATCAAAATATCGTTAAGTTGACCCTCCTAATCTTCCAAGGGGACCTCATGCAATTAAGCTAAGTACCAAATTTTATTGTGAAATTATTGCTGCACTTAATATCTGGAATATTGCTACAGTCCTTTATGCTACAAACTATCTTAAGGTTATAAGAAGGGAAGAGTTGGAAGTGTTTCAAATTTGGAAGGATGTCATGACTGCACTGTAGGATGCCAAATGATTCTTACCATGGTCAAGTGATTTCTAGGTTGCATGGGGCTGTATTGTCATTGATCCCTCACAGATTGATGGGCTTTTCACTTGCACAAGGAAGAGGTTATTAAACAACCAACCATGTAGAGAAGGAAACACTTTAAAAGGTGGAAAAGGGTCACCTTCAAATGAAGTAGGGACAACAAAAATACATGGGTAGTCTATGGAGAGTATTTTAAGCTCATTGCTACTAGAAGAGGAGTCACCCTCCTACAACTTCCTGCTAAAGTTGTTGACAACTACTACTAGGATGAGAGGATAAACTTTGTCGGAAATAAGACTTCTTATAGTCGTGGCACACAACTGTACTTTTTTCATGATGACATCGTCAACTAGCAGTATGATTATTGGGCTACAAGAAATAAAATGGGATACTAGTATGCTCGAAATGACAACTGTGAGGATGAGAGGAAGTTTTTTATTCTTGGAGGTTCAATAGGGAATTATGCAACACCCGGACTTTCCATTGCTTGAGGAAAAGCAATGTTGGGAAGGGGGGATTATAATATCCCCGATGGATTAATTTCCTACGAGAGGACAAAGTATCCGATCTAACCCCATATGCTACAATCTTCATAAATGGGGAAGACCAATTATCCAATGTTTGGGGCAACATTGGGTAAATTTTGGGTCAGCTGAGGAAAAAATCCCAAATTGAGGGTTGCACTTGCAACCCCTCACATTAGAGAAACCCCATGGGGAAATCTATAAATAAAGGAGAGTTGGAGTCATTTATCATCATCAATTTGGATTGAATATCTCTGTTTCTTGAGTTGAGCCGCTCTGAGGGTTTAATGCCGCTTCTTCTTGATTAGCTTCGTGGAGGTGATCCCACCCTATCTAATGCTTTGGTCTAGTTTGGTGGAGCTGATCCCACCCTACTTAGACACATATTTCCTTGTTCTGGCACAACAAATTGGAGTATCTATGGCCTGATTTGGAAGATTTTTTGACTACTAAATCCGTCTAAGGAGGTCATACGCAACAAATCCCTCTTTGAGAATTTCAGTGGGCAACTTATGCAGAGGAAGGGTCGAGCTGCAGGGTCGAAACTTTGGATTCTGGCATAATGAAGCTAAATTTCATGCAGCGAACGAAAAAACAGATACCTGACATTCAAACTGTTACAGAGGGAAATCATACTCTACACAGAAGCTACAAATGGTTACAGAGGGGCTGCAAGTTGTTGTAAGGCTGTTTTCGGCGGGCATGTTGGAGCGGGGTCCCTTGGGGTACATTTTTGAGTAACTTTTTGTATGTAATTTTGCATATGCGCGCTGTGCGGAAAGGTCAAGGGGCTTTGGGGCGGGTCAAAGTCCCTCTTTTATGTAAATGGGTGATAAGGGTAAACTATGGGCCTCAAACCATGGTTTGAGACCATAGTATCTGCGCGCTAAGTTGATATAAATAAAGAAAGATAAAGTCTAAGTAAGTAATCAAGATGTTTTGGATCTAGGTACGTTTATGTGTTCGTGATACATTTTGTAAGTCTGGGTTGGGTAAAGAGGCTCCTACTGGCTGTGTGTGTGAAGTCCTAGTTCTGGCTGTGTGCGAACTCTGCTGGCTGTGTGGGCGGAAGGGTAATTGTAAGGGGAAAGTCTGATTGTATTGAACTTCTGAATCTAATACAAAAACTGTTTTTGGCGAAGCACTATGCTATGTATCTGTGTTATCTGTTTACTGATATTACTTTGAGATCGCTTTACTTATATTATATCTGCGCAAGTAAATCTGTTCTTTATGCATGAATATATGTTGATGGTTGAATACATGAATAAATCTGCTTAAGTTATTGCACATTGTGAAGATCTGGTTCTCTAATTATATATTTGCGACGAAGTTGATACGCGATTCCTCTGTTATTTGCATTGTATGTATTTGACAAGCTGATCTGATAAGTGTTGTCCTATATTTGCTTGCATTTGTTTCCGATCTACGATAAGTTCATTAAACCTATTTAGGGCTACCACATTAATTTCTTCCTCAAGATGCAGAAACCTAGTTTCAACACCCCCCCATACTGCTTCAGGTGAGACTTTGATTTGCGCAAGCAGGTCATTGCCGAAAGGGCCGGTAGTTGGAGGGTTTGTTGGTTGCACGATAAACTCTAAACCTAGGTCAGGACCCCTCGAGCCAACAAGGCAAAAATCACATTTATGAGTTGCGGGAACCTCAGGCAGGTAGTTGAGTCAACTGTGACTATTTTGGGCCGACAAGTTAAGGAACAACCCACATTTGTTTAGAAGAGTAGGGTAAATTAGTTGTTAATAGAACTTAGTCAAATTGGATTGGTAGTGGATTTGGTTTACTTACTCTTGCAAACAACATGTGTTGGTTGTGTACACTCTTTGTTTATTGAACAATCAATCTTATTCATTGTGGAATCAAGGAATGACATATTGTTGTTGATCGGATTATTCATGCATATCTATTGCTGCTGTGAATCACTTGTATATTTTTATGAACAAATATCTGTTGTTGTATGAATGAATGGATTTCCATTGCTCTTCTGAAAACCATAGCTTGAATAAGAAACCCTAGGGTGAAAAATTACCCTAAGACATTACAAAAAGAATGAAGTTACAATGGGTGACCACCTTGGAGCATTTTTAAAGATCGTACATGATTTGGAGGTAGAGCATGAATGTGTCATGATGAAAATGTTCATGCATACCCTCAAGGGGGTGCCATGAGCATGGTACAAATCTCTTCTTGCCTATTCGATTGATTGTTGGGATTCTTTCTAAAGGAAGTTCATTAAAAGATGGGCTGATAAACAAGACAATACTCTTTTGCTAGATGCTTTCGCTTCAACTCAAAAAGATGAGAATGAAACTTGTTGAGAAATGTAACTAGTATTGTTCTTCATAATTGTATTCGAGTCATGAATGTAATGTATTTGTCAAAAGAAAAAAAATAAAATTATTTACAAGGACGGGTTTCATGCTTTGTTTATTTTGTTTTTAGGTTAAAGCCTCCATTGAAGGTTGCTAGGGTTTATGTCATGAGTCTTAGTCCTTGTCATCATGTAATGGACCCTTCTTGGGCTTTGTGTGTCAAGAAAGAAAATTGTTTTGATGTAAATTGGTCATCTAAACCCTTCTCCACTAAGTCGGCCTCAATCAGAGCTTCAAACCACTATAAATAGAAGAGCCTTTGACCTATTTGGAGCACTAATTGAAGACAAGTTCGATCTGCAGTTCGAAGGGGAGAAAAAGGATGTGAAGAAGCCTAGAAGTGAAGGAGAAAACATACCGAAGGAGGAGATATTTGTCTAGCAAAAAGAAGTCGAAAATTCTCTCTTATTCATCCACACGTGCAAGATTCTGAAACTGCAGGAACGCCAAAGTTGCAGGTGAAGCAATAGGGCCGAAAATCTGATGCAGGAGGACCGAAATTTGATCTTGATGCAGTATTGAAGCAATTTGACTTGAGTTGACTTTTTGGAGTTTGGCTAAATGCCTTGGGAGACTGACTTGGTGGATTGGAGGAGGTCATTGTCTTTGTTAGAGGGTCTTGGTTGTCTCATTTGATTTGGTTCTTGAAGAAGAGAAGAAATTTTTGGGTTTTCCCCTCGAAGAGGGGTTTTGCCCTGGCTGAGAGCCTACATCTTGCGTCCTTGATCTTCATGTTTATGTTTTTAATAGTTGCTTGATGAGAAGAAGACATAAATAAATTAAAGAAGAGCTATAAGTAGGTAATTAAAGATCACAAGTAATTATGAAGATAAGAAAATATTTCTGCCTATATTATTTTCCAACAAAACTATCACTTATTTTAGTACTTGTTTTCTAAACTTCGTTACATAATTTCTCATAATATTAGGCCTAATTTAAGCATGGCGTTGTCATACCCGTTCAAATATTTTGACAAACCATTTGTTTTTTTGCTCAGGGAGGAGCCACAAAATTTGGGAAGCCTCATGTGTTGTTGCAGATAAATTTGAGAAAAATATTATGGTAGCTGGAAAACACAATTACTTCTTACGAGTGTTTTTGACCCGCAAGCAAGGAGAACTCAGGACCCACCCATTAAAGGATTATAACTAGCATTTTCACAAAAGCGTGAAAAGAAACATTGAAGCCATGAGGAGGGATGCTCGACAGATGATTAATAGTACAAGCTAGACAGATGACCAATTTTTATTGGTTGGAGGAATAACCAAATGGAGAAATATAATTGGTTAGAAGGGCGATAGAGAAAGCTTCTCATTGGCTGGAGTGAACAGTGTTTGCACACCCCACTCCAGCAAAGAGAACGCCTTTGGCATAACAACCCAAGGAAGAAGTAAAGGCTAAGAAGGAATAACTATCTTCTAAGATAGTTGGTTTGCTAAATCACTGAAGCATTAAAGTTGTGAAGATAGAGAATCTTATATAGAGTCAACAAAGCATGCATGCAACTAATTTTTCCAAAGCAAGATAACTTATCAGCAGGGAAAGAAACCAAAAGATCAAAAGCCATTGGGTGCTTTTGAAAGATCGCCCTGATAGGCCATTTGGGCTTTTCAAAGAATGCCATCATGCACTTCTGAAATATTGGCCTAATAGGCCATTTGGTCTCTTTGGAAAAGGCCTATCAGACCTCTTTTGAATATATGCCCATTATGAACGATAAGGCCATTGAGCCTCTTTCCAAGAAGAGCCTAATCGGGCCACTTCAAAAAACAACATTTCAAAGTAAAACATAAAGGTACAATGGCATCTACCTCTTTTCAAATTATCACCCGACTTTGAAAACAATAATGGTTTTTTTTAAGAAAAACAAATATGGATAGGGTCATTGACCTTTTCTTAACATATTACCCTACCTTGAAACAAGGTAAAAGGACACAAAAAGGTCTTTCATCCCATTTGAAGAATACTTTGAATCAAAAAAGGCCAATTGACCACTTCGAAGGAAGCCTTCAGTTAACAACCAAAGCCCATAATGACTGCTATTCAAAGTTACTTCTTTGAATACACAAAACGGCCTAGACTCAATGGTAACCTCATAGGATTTTACTCAATTGCTGTGTTGGTGTTTTGGCCTTTGGCCATGCCAACTTGTAGGATTACTTCAAAGTTCAAACTAAACATGGCTAGCACCTCAAGTTCAAATGCATAATGTAAATTGTAGTTAAATAAACAATAAACATTTAGAATACTTAGAAACACGCATTTAACTGTTACAACCTAGCTGGCATACACCATCATTCATTCACAAATTCCATTCCAATTCATGCATAAGGCAATATTGACTTGATAATAGAACCTTAAACAGGAATTCATACAAAGATGGAACACTTAACTTTGTGCAAGGTGGTCTAAGGAAATTGGTTGCGGGCAAGCAAATTTTCACCCAACCATAGGCAATCCTTCATGGATGCCATCCCCAAGCTGGGCTATGAGATCACCAAGGTGAGGGAAATACGATAAGGACACTCAGGTCGCTCACCCAACCCAATTGCTCTCAAGCTCAATCAGTTTACCACAAAACTCTCTAGATAACCTTCCAACTAGCATAGCCATGACACTCCCTTTACCAGCCCACACAACAATAGGAATATACCCTTTTACATGCTAAATAGCTGCTCAGGCTTACTAGAAAGACTTTCCTTTATTGAACACTCCTTTAGGAAACCCTCCTCCCTCTTTAGTGTCCTCAATGTGTGTAGGGGTCCAGTTTTTTGTTCACCCTTAGGGTCAACCCTGCAGAGTCATCTCTTGGCTCTTGAGAATTCGGTGAGCAATGATCTATAGGGGGATGGGTATGGCTTCCTAACAACCTAGCTGTTTTCCTCTTCTGCAACCTTCCATCTCTCTCATTTCTCAAGTTCACAACTTTCTCTTTGACAACACTATGTTGTCACTTATAGGTTCCAATTAAAATCTCAAACATAACATGGGAATGCATGAGTGAATAGAATCCACTAGTATTGAATGAATAGCATGCGACAACACCAGCCGATCTTTAATGAGGCACATAGTAAAAAGATGAAGGTTAGGAGATTTAGGGAATTCAGGAAACTTGCGATTATTAATCAACCTCATTGGACCCCCCTTTCCTCTTCCCCTGTAGTGGTCTCATAACCCCTCTTGTGTTCATTTTAGACAGCCTTGGACCTTTATATCAATATTTCAAAATAATATTTTCATTTCTTGAGAGTACCATGACGAGTCCACCTCATTGTACATAGAAAGCATATCAATAAAAAAGAGGTCTCATAACCCCTCTTGTGCTCTTTTTAGATAGCCTTGGACCTTATATCAATATTTCAAAATAATATTTGCATTTCTTGAGAGTACCATGACGAGTCCACCTCATTGTACATAGAAAGCATATCAATAAAAAAGACATGCCTAGACATTCCCTTGTCGAGCTTTAGCCTTGAGCTCTACACTACGAATTCATACAAGATATTTACATCTTTTAACTACAAGGTCATTTATATAAAGTGACTCTTGACATTCTAATATTTGGCACATAATTTGGTTCAAAACACCGAAAAGGTCAAACCAGGATATTACACTGTTACATTGGGTATGTGTACCCATTTTCTACACATTTTTTTATGAAGGAAATATGAAAAGAAAAAGAAACACTTTTCAATTTTTTCCCACTTATTTTTATTGTGTCCCAGCAACTACACTCTAACTTTCCTAGAAAAAGCCCTAAATCAAAAGATACTAATCATTTTGAAGGGTGATTGCTCATGTTGGGCAGTGGTTTGGAACTTGATAGCTGATAACTTATACCAACAGTGGTTTTCAGCAATGTTTTCATTTGATTGGATGATAAATGCATTGGAGAGCAATGACAAGTTTCATTTCTAGCTTTCTTGTGGGCAAAACATTGTGACAAGACTGGATTACTTTTCATTTTGATTGATTTTAGTCCCTTCTAGTAATGACATGAGAAATACAATGATTCATTAAATATCAAAATACGCAAATCCATGGGATGTTATTGCTTTCTTGAATCATACATGAGGATTTCATTGCATTTCTAAAAAATTAATTTATTTTTAGTTCATTGTTTGTTTTTAATGATTGACCATTGATAATGTTGTGCCCCCTCACATTCCTTGCCATCCCTTGAAATTTTGGGTAGCCTCTCCAGTTGCACAGGTACACATCCCTATGGTAGCAGAAACATTGTGTAACGTTGATCATAATAATCATGTTTCCTGCACATGTATTCTCAGCATGCTGTTCTGGAGGCATACATGTAAAATTCATAAAGCTCTTCAGAAAAAATGTCTAGCAAAAGTCTGGAACAACTTTAAATGTTAGGAAGGAGTTGAAATATGTCCATGGGTTGATATCAGTTCCTTTTATGGTCTAGCCTATGAAGAACTACTGCCAACAGGCTTCCCCAGCAAATCGAGTTTGAAGAGTTGAAATGAACTGGTTGGATCTACAAGGGTGATGCTATTTACCACTTCCAAATTCATCTAGATCATTTAAAATGTTTTCGTTGCTAACCTAATTGTCGTTTTAAAATATAAATGTGTAATTATGATTGAATGCCAAAATTAGTGCATAATCCTTGACCATAAATTTCTATTCCTTACAAATAAATACTGAATTAATGATTTCACAGAACCACAAACAATTTCATACTCATTGGACATTTTGGCCCAGCATACACAGTCAAATATGAAAGCGGTGGTTAATTAGTCTTAGGTCCCAAGATGCAGGCTTCTCTTAGCATTCTGCACTTTCATATGATTGTAAAGTCTATTCTTTTATTTCTCCCAATCAATCTACAAGAAGTTTCCTTCAGAATATTAGGACACAAATAGAGTTCTCGACTGCTTTCCATTGCATGTATCTTATATAGTTTTATAAGTAACTTTTTGTACGGCAATGCAATTCAAGTTCCTAGCGAGCAAAATTTGAATTTATGCTTGTAAACTTGTGTTTCTGAAGTGAATCTATGGACAAATGGATTGTTGAATGGGACCATGATGATTTCTGAATTTCTTTGTGCACTAATTATATATTAATTATGTTTAGGGGATTACAAGTTTCAATCTTATTTTCCAACTTCCAACACGTCAAGCATAGAGTAGAGTTTTATTCAGAACTGGCTGCAATTATTTTTTATTGCTTTTCCTTATTTGTTTATGCTTTTGCAGGATTGCATCAACCGCATATTGTCCCTGGAAAAAATGGGTAAGTGAAAATTATTATAGCTACTTTGGAAAAGGCGTATATTTTCTTTCTGGGAAATGATCTACATGTTCAATCTGTAACTTATTTTTTGCTCAGATGTAGTAGTCGTAAACTATAGTTAAAAGTTAATCTTACTGTTAGGAAGTGATATATGACAGGTCGACTCTCTGGAGTTATGGATGATAGAGGCAAGTATATATATATTTCTCTAGAGGAAATGAAAGCTGTTGCAGACTACATCAAGAGGCAAGGCAGGGTGAGCATTGCCCATTTAGCCAGCAAGTCAAATGAATTTATTAACTTGGAGCCAAATGTGAGTATTGAGAACGTTCCTATCGACCTGAATGAAGATTTGAAGGTCAACTTTGGGCAAAATGCAATTGCTGTTGCATAGGTGAAATTGATGGCTGAAATTAGATTGCAAATATAACATTGTGGATCAGTATGATACTCGAGTTTTTAGTATTTACTGAGGTTGATTGCAGTTTGAGTGGAATCTTCTTTAGACTATATCATACAGCCACCCATAGAAGTTCTATGTAACTAGTTCTTTTTAATTGTAATTGAAACCAAACGCACATGTTAACGATGGCTTCAGTTCGGATAATATGGAAGAGCAACCAGCAGCTGCTTAATTCATTGTGATCTTTCGGCAACTGATATCCATGCATAAAACCCAAAGGAAATATTTACTTTTAGACTTGGAAAACGTTTAAAAGCTGTTGACTGGACATGCACCAGGATATTTACATGGATATAGGAAAGCATTATATGCCATATTTGAATTTGCAGAGCAGCCTTAAATTTTGAATTTGATTGAAAGACCATATGGATCATTAGAAGTTGCATTACTGTTGGATAGAGCTAGCTTTTTTTCAAAATGGATATAGCCATTCACTTTCTTCACATGATGATTTGCCATAGCATAATTTCGTCCTCTATCCTGCTTAAAGGTCATCTTGAAAATAAGTGATGGCTTTGAAAGCCCCACCTAGAAACGTAGGATATTGTTGGCATTATCTTTCTCTGCCTCACTTGTTCTCTCTCATATGTGCCGTAGATTCTGTATCTTTATCATCATTTATTTTATATTGACAATTGCAATGTTATTATTTATTTTTTATTATTCTCTCGCTAAAATAATAAATTCTGATTGTTTTAGGTATTTCTCTATGAAGAGATAATATCAACTTGATATTGAAAAAACGGATTTCAATTTTTAGTTTTAATAAGCTTGGGCTGACCATTTTATTATTTATGCCATATTTACATGTTAGTGAAATACGGCCTTTTATTCTGAGTCTCAAGCGAATGGATGTATAAGAGAGACTATCACGCTGAAGATATTCTTCCATTATATTTTAAGTGTATATATTCTTTTACGCTGATTTAAGTTCTAGTTTGGACTTATTAGGAACGAGCTTTCTTCTGTTGTCTTTTGGTTTTTAATTCATTTTCTTTTAAATTACTTACTTTAGACTCATTATAATCTTTACAATTGGCCCAATAATTAGCCTGCTTGAATGGGTGAAATGACCTTAGGAGCAAACAATTATCACAGGCTCTTTTATTCAGCTAAATTGCTACAGTATGGCGTATTATTCTGTCAAAGTAACATCAAACTTGCACTAATCCCAACCTGATATTTCATGTATCAGGTATATTGAATCTTGTTTGGTGGTCTGATATGCCACTATTCACCAGTACCCATGTGTGGGTGAAATGCCCTTGGAGTAATAAACCATTTTCACAAGCATTTGGAGTAATAAACCATTTTCACAAGCATTTTTGTTGAGCTAATATGTTGCGTTGCTGCAGGGGTCACTATTGTAAAAGTTACTTGGGACTTGCACTAATCCTAACTAATTAATCATGTATCGAGGGAGTTGAAATTTGGTGGGTGGTTTGGGATGCCACTATCTTGAATTCAAAATTTTAATATTTTTGTTTTGTAAGCTAATATGATTGATCATCCACAAAATTATATGTTCAGTAGCTTATTGCAACCCTTTGGTCTTCCACTGGGGAAACAAGACCACTGGCAGTGTAGTAGGCTTTTAAGTTTTTACCATAAGAGGTTTCAAGTTCAAAATTCTTTGGTCTGCCACCGGGAAAACAAAATAAAGGTATAATGATGCCATCCCATTTGAAAGGGCATTTGTTGAGAACCATCATAGTAGGAAGATACGTGATTTAATTTTTAAGATATTATGACTCTGTAAATGGTATATAAATAAAAAATTGTACTTGCCATCTTTTTGGGTAACACAGTGAAGTTATTTAATGGATTCCATGTCACATGGAATATCTATCGGGCTAGTGTGCAAGAATGATTTCCTTGCTGTTAATTACCACTATTAATGTGCATATGCTTATACTTATGGCATTTGTTGTGTGAATGAATGAAAACATTATTGGCTGAAAGTTGACTCTAAAAATAAGAACGTATAGATAGCATGGATCATGTGCATATATGACACATTCTTTTCAAAATGAATATGCGCAAGAATTGTTGAATATTGCAACAACAGATATGCTACAAGCCAACTGGACCTCTTCAAAAGGCTTCAGTTAAAAGTGCTAATAATGGTATCCAAGTAAGTAAAGCAAGCAACAAGCCAAGGTAAAAAGGATAATGGTATCCAAGTAAGTAAAGCAAGCAACAAGCCAAGGTAAAAAGGTAAAGGAATGGAACCGGGTAAGAGTTCCTTTTAGCTGAAATTGATATTCTTTGTTTCAAAATCAATGCATGTATCACATGGATTCCTAGGAAAGGGTATGGTCAAGGCAGGAAGCCTTCAGTGTGAAAGATTGCAATGAATTTTGTAAGGCATGCTAAACTACTCGTAAATTTAAATATATGCAGCTCTTAGTTATGGCCCTTTGGGCTGATGAAATAAATGTTTGACTGCATTTTGAAATACTTGGAATGAATGTGATGCACAAATATGATGTTATGATAATTTCATTTCTATTCATTGGAAACTGACGTAATTGTTCTGTGTAAAAATTTTGAAATCACAGCGATGTTGTGAATCGAATCCTAAATGTGTATATGAGTATTAACAACTCTTTGGCTGATTGAAAATAAGATTGCAGGTAGAGTGTTGGAATGGCATGTGATTTAGAAGCCACCATAAGAAAATAACACCACCTGCAAGGGATCTCAACATGACTAAAGTCTCATGCTTACGAGTTCAGGGTTTTGAATGAAGCAAAGTTGGGCAATTAAAATTTCCGATTTGAAATTTTTGAGTATATCTCATGGAAATTAAATGTTGTGACACAGGTGAAATGATGGAGCATGGAGCTCAAGAAAAAGACTATTGTGGGGACATGGTAGCCCTATGAACTAAGTATCGGATTCATCCCTCCCCCTCATGTGTCGTGAATCCAGCGTGTTAGACGCGATTATCTGCGGACGTGTCTGATTCACTGCTGGTGAGTTTCCGAAGTTTGGGATTCATGTCAGGAAGGTGTTCGATTCATGCCCAGAGAGAATCATAATTTTTGGACACCTGTCCGCTGAAATTGGGCTACATTTGTCCATTTGCATTCGCTGTTTGGGTGTTGTGGGACTGTGGGAGTGATCAACAAAGGAGATAGGAGTGTTTTGGATGATGGTGATACTCTTAAGGGCTCATCCTCCACACCACCAAATGCATATATTACATTGGATACAGAGGAGGAGGATGCAAAAGAGAGCAGTTGTGGCACTGATGCTAAGTTTGATGTTGATGAGCCATAGGCATAGCCTGTAGCCTACTAGCAGCAACCTACGAGATTCTTCCTTCCTTTTTTCGGGTTTTTGTGTCTTCCTTGTTTTGTATTTGCTATTTTCCATTGGCATTCCTAGTCAAGAGTCCTTAGGACTCAATACCTATGCAATACATTCTGATTTTGATGACTTAATGAGAAAACTGCAGTTTATGGTTAATTTCTTGTGTTTGTCCAATGTCAATTTATCGTATTCGTCATTGATGTAGTAGTAAGTGCTAGTTGTAAACTTGTATCATTGATGAATCATGATTGTATGCATAATGTTACAATGTACATGTATGATCGAATTTATATCATCATGAGAATTAGTGTACAATGTACGTGTTTTATGTGTCATGTTCTGGGGGGTCTCCATGTCCTCTGTTAGACTCGTATTTGCGTGTCTCATGTCCCTGTGTTAGGTGACTTAGCCTGTGACACTTTTTTTACTTCATGGGAGCAAGTCATACCTAGTACGTTGACTACAAGACTCCATGAGTAGTGTAAGGGAGCACACTGGACCATCACTTGGCCATAAGACTCCATGCACATTAACTTAGAGCATACCAGATTGACACTTGGTTGTAATACTAATGATTACCCCATTCTGGAAAGCCCTTGGAACTACTTGGAATGGGGGTTTCCTAGGCCTGGAAGTGAGTAGTTGATGGGGGCCCATGCAAGAAAACTTTTGGATATGTAGATCTCCCGAAATGGGGTTACTTAGGGTCGGAAAGGTGAGTAGTTGATGGGAAAATAAATATCCCCACACTCACTGGGATGTGAGCATGAGAGAGCTTTTTTGATAAGAAATAGATTTTTTTGTAAAGACAGAGTTGGACTCATTACCTATGAACACAAATGAAGCAAAGAGTAATCATAAAGATAAGTACTTGTTTAAAGAATTTTTTCTTGAAAGTGTGGCTTAATTTGATATAATTTTTTTTATAATTAATCCCATAACAATTCTATGCTTATGATATAAGTGAGCTGCTGGACTATCCATCACAAATACATGATGTTGATGAAAAGAAATATCATAGTGGTGCAGTGGAAGCATAGTGAACTGAAGACTTTAGAGACTAGGCCATTGTGGACACTAGAACCCTATGATATGCATTGATCACCATGAGGTATGTTGTAAGACTCCATCAAGACTATTCCTGTGTGAGGAAGCCTTGTTAAGGGATATATCACTTGAGGGACTTAGGAAGTAGAGAAGGGGATGCTTGGGCTTGGAAGGTGTGTGACTGCAAGGAAGAGGACAGTGTGTGACTGCAAGTAAGAGGAAAACTTGAGTAAACTAGTTTCAAGAGTCATATGCATATTCATTGAGAGAATAAATGCATTGGGTGCATCCCATGAAGTAATGAGTTGAGTTTGTTCCTTGTGGAAGTCTTGTGGACAATGAATGATCTGGATGGATATGACAATTCAGGACATGGAGAATGCAACTAATGTGAGAGTTGTAGTTATAAAACTTAGTTAATGATTATGTTCTCTATTATAGAACATTGAGGACGGTGTCCCTTTATGGGGGTGAGGTTTGTAATATCTCCTCGTTCAACCCCTGCTTATTCTAATGATAATTTTGACTGCCACACCAACATGGAGAGAACCACGAATGGATGAACCTCTACTTAAACGCTCGATAATTAATATTTAAAACTAATTAACACAATTGAAGAAGGGACAAACTTATAGATCATTGGTCTGAGGGAAGCTTGCTTGCTCACTGGGTTTACCTGAAGCCGCTTTAATGCATGAAGCCACTTGCTTTCCTACTTGGTTTGAAAAACCATGGCCCATAGCTTGTTGAATTAAATGTAGCAATTTCTTGTAGCCAAGAGAAGCCATTGTATGGTAGGTTTAATGTGATGTGATTGGAGCCAAAGAGGAGTTGGCGGTGTCCTACTAACAATTCATTTATGAGAGTTCACTGATGGTATTTATGAGATTGGACTGGGGTAGTCGAAAGGAAAGCAGTGCCCATTCCCCTTTTCCCTTTAGAAAATCGAAGAGACAACGATTGAGGGAGAGAACATTTGGGAGGAGCCAAGACAAGGATATGTCTGAGGTGCAAAGGGACGCTCTTAATGAAGCACACAAACTAGAACAAGGAAATGCTCTCTCTCCTTCGAAAGACATGATGACGAAGAAGAAAAATATATACACCTTCATAGTGGAGGAAAATCGAGCTCTCACACTATCTCTCACTCATGTTGGATCAATCAAGCTTTTATATTCATTTGGGCAACCTTATTCTCTAGGGAGAATATAGTGCATTCAAGGTAGATTATGAGCATTGTGAAGTTGTAGAGCTTAATGTGGCAGAACAAGAGCTGACTTTGAGTCTGTTCTCTATGATCTTGGGTCATAATTCTTGTGGTCGTGTTTAAAACCATTGAGCCTTTGTCTAATCCTTTGAGGCCTATGTGAAGCTCAGAGAATAAATGGACCACTAAGTGCTTGTTGTTGGGTTATTGAACCATTGGAATAGTGGACTCCATCTCCTTACTTGACCTTTCCATAGGTGTGAATTTATCTCCTATGCAAGTGTCCTTTTAGACTTTGGATCTAGCTTGGGGATGGTCAGTTGTAAGAGATATTGCAGTGTAGTGTAGCTAGCCTATGGTTGGGTGGTGAGTGGAAGTCCCTCTGTCAATTGCTTGCTAATCTAACTCACTCAGATAAGTGTAATGGTTTAAGTATATTTGATTATGATTTATGACAATGCTTGTTATGTTATTGGTTGATGTGTAGTTCTGTATGGCTCATGAAAGGTTGTTGCATTCATTACATGTTCATAATGAATGAATTGCCTTATATGTCTTTATGATCAGGTTGAACTTTTGGCACCAAGTGATTGTATTATCCTCATGAAATGCACGGTTATAACATATGAATATATTTGGGCGTGTGCGGTCTCTCAGATAACCTGTTATTAAATGTGTTTTCAGTTATTAGACTTGATTATGAATTCAATGGCTCATGACCATACTTAAGTTGTAGACTATCTCAAATGTTAAGGTGGTAACTTATGTGTCGTATAATAAGTGATGATTCAACTTCTTTTGATGGTCACTTTGTTTATGAATGATGCAATGATTCTATGGTATATGTACTCTTGTAGAATGTTGTGATATACCGAGACTCACTAATCAAAGTTTGGCCTGTATCTTTCTTGTGGAATTTGGCCTTTGGAGACATTTCATTCATTCTTTCAGGATTTAAGGTAAATCAAACCCTGTTGGTATCCTTAAGTTCTTGTGTACATGGCATATCATCTCTTAGGGTTTGTTCCTTAGGATTTGACCATTGTCTTAGAGATTTGGTGTTTTGGCAGATGTCATGGTCTTCAAGGGAGTTCGAGTAAATTCCCTCGAGTTTCCCTCTCTGTAAAGCCTTGGTAGTAATCCAAGACTTATTTGAGATTGGATGGCCTCCTGATGTACTTTTTATCAGAGATGGATACTTCAATTTCCATGTGTTGTTTTTATCCAGTTTACTTCTTTACAACAAATCACATATGGGGTGGATTTCCCCTTCCAGGCGTGGATCACATCTAACATTCGACGATTCGGGGGTCATTGATGTCAAGTTTGTTGTGGAATCCTAGATGGGTGTTGGGCTGGATCCCTGTCGAGGTAACATTACATTTGGGATTTGGGGATTTGGATGTGGACAAGGGTTCTCCAATAAAATGAAGGCCCTGATGGGAACAAAACTCGATTTCCTTGAAACTTGGTTGGACTCAATGATCCAAGATTATGGGATGGCAAAGAGTGCACACAATGGTGGAGGCTCAGATGGGTGGTAAGCAGCTAGATATCCCTCAAAACAAGTGAATCCATAGATACAAGGGTATAGGAGGGTAAAATGCTAATGCAATGTCATAACATCGAGTTAGTTGCAAACCAAATTTGCGGAAGTGTTACCAAATGAGCGAAGGAGCAGAGGGTGGATCTCAAGTGGAACCTTAAGTGTCAAAACTCTGTCCACCATCCACTGCTCATTGTCGAGAGATTTGATGTTGTCAAGCTATGTTGACGAGCATGCTGGCAATGTTGACTAACCTAACCATGGTTCCACCACAAAATATTATTCACCACCCATTGCTCATTGCCAGTAGCTGTTAGCACCAGATATCCCTTATGGAGATAGGTGTTTGATGAGGGAATAACTGTGAGCAAAAATCCCATACCACTTATCTCTGACCACCGCTTACTTTTGAAGATTTATTGGCAAGGAGAACAGAGTTGTGTCGGTCCAGCATGACGTGGGTCTGTGGACCCCACTGGGATTGGGATATGGGCCGAAATGTGTTCAATGGGGAAATCCCTACAAGCACATAGGGGGAGAACCCTATGGGGTACACACTTGGGATGATGTGGTAGACCATGTTGAAATGGACCCATGTTGATTTGATGTTGCAGTCCAATAAGGGCCACACGTGGGTGCTATGTGGCAGCGTAATCTTGATGTGGCCTTATTTGATTGATCCAACTTCAATTGAGCATAACTTTCGATCTGGGTATTAGATTGTGATAAATTTTATATTGCTGGAAAGCTCTTGACAAGCTACACTTGATTGTGGAATTTGTTTTGAATTTTGATGAATTTGGAAGAATATAAGTTTTGTAACCCCATATTCGAAATAGACCTTCGAGGTAGCGTTAGAGCCATAAGTTAAAACCTCCTGTATCCCGAGATAGTACAAGGAGGTGGGAGGGAGTGTTATGGATGAACATGAGTGAAGTGTGCATATTACAAAATTTGACTTCTATATTTGTGCTAACATATATATGTACATCTACAAAAGTTGTGCCTATACAAAATGTATATGCCACAACTATATATGCACATAGATATGGAAGTGTGCATATACAAAAGTCACACATATGTAGAAATGAAAGTGCATTTATGATTGTCGACTTCTATATATATGCGTTGGTATATCTATGAGCATATAAAGAAGTGCAAACATGTGGAAGATAGCTTTTGCGTATGCGTAGTTTTTGTATATGAACATAGATATGCAAATATATATATAGTTGTTGACTTTTGTATTTGCATTTTCATTTCTAGGTATGTGCTACTTTCATATATTCATGCTTCCATATCTATGTGCATATAAAAAAGTTGCACATACATGGAAGTTGGCTTCCATATATGTGCAACTTGTGTATATGCACATAGATATGGAAGCATACACATATGGAAGATGGATTCCACATATGTGTGACATTCATATGTGTACACTCTCATATCTATGTGCATATACAAAAGCCATTTTCCGTATATGTGTAACTTCTATAAATGCACATAGATATGAAAGTGTGCATATACAAAAGTCACACATGCGAAAATGAAAGTGTATTTATGAAAGTCAACTTATATATATATGCTTTCATATCTATATGCACATATAAGAGTGCACACATACGGAATATGGAAGTCGAATTTCCATATGTGACTAAATATGTCCACTTTCATATGTGACTTTTATATATGCATATTTCCACATTTATGTACATATAAAAATGTTGTGTATATATAGAAGTTATCTTTTCTATATGCACATAGATATGGAACATACATATACGAAAGATGAATTCCTCATATGTGTGACTTTCGTATATGTACATTTCCATATCTAAGTGCATATACAAAAGTGCACATATATAAAGGTCATGTTCCATATATGCAAATAGAAAGCGTGCATATATGCAAGCCACACATATTTGGAAATACAAAAGTACATATACGAAAGTCGGCTCTATAACATATCTATGTGCATCTATAGAAGCTGCGCATATATTGAAGATGGCTTATGTATATGCACAACTTCTATATATACACATAGATATGGAAGTATGTATATACAAAAGTCACACATATGTAGAAATTAAAGTGCATTTATGAATATCAACTTCTATATGTGTGATTGCATTTAAGAAGTGCACACATATGGAAGATGGCTTCTGTGTATGTGTAGTTTCTATATATGCACATAGATATGCAAGCACATATATAGAAGTTAACTTTCATATATGCATTTGTCATTCTGCATATGTGCATTAGAGAAATTTTAAAGTCTAAAATGGATCTCTTAAGGAATATTATAAAATAAGAGTATATTACATCATCAAATTATAGAGGGAAAAGAGAAAAACCTATTTTTTCAAGTCAAATTTTCAACTTATTTTCCTACGATTTTACTTAAATTTTGAGTTGGAACATTCGTCGGATGCATAATTTGATTCCTCATCTAAGAATAACCCATGTTACATACTTTCAATGGACCATGTGAAACAAAAAATTGAGAAATACATGAAAAAATGTGATTGCAATAATGTTTTTCATGTATTTCTCTTTTTTCGCGTAGCAAAGTCCATCAGAAGTATGCAAGATGGGTACTCATTCGATGAGGAATAAAATTTTGCATCCAATGAGTGCTCCAACTCAAAATTTGAGTAAAAGTGTAGGGCGATAAGTTGAAAATACGAGTTGAAACCATAATTTTTTTATTTTTATTTTTTATTTTTTAATTCTTTTACCTTTTTACTCCAAAAATGGCGAATCATCCCCCATGGTTGACATTATCATCTTGAATCCTATTGGTGCTTATAAAGTTGGTTTTGGTTGTACACTTTTGTTTTGAGGCCCATTTTATACCTCAAAATTTCTCTAATGTGACTCAAGTATATGCACACTTATGTATCTATGTGCATATACAAAAACTACACATACAAAAGTCATCTTCTGTATATCACAAATTTTGTATATGCATATAGATATGGAAGCATGCATATATATAAGATGACTTCTACGTATGAATGAGATTTGTGTATCCACACTTCCATATCTATGTGCATATAAAAAATTGCACATATATAAAAACCATGTTTTGCATATGTGTAACTTCTATATGTATGCACATAGATATGGAAGCGTGCATATATGTGCGAGTGTTACAGATGAATATGAGTGAAGTGTGCATATACACAAGTCACACATATTCAGAAATACAAAAGTGCATATTACAAAATTTGACTTCTATATTTGTGCTAACATATATATGTACATCTACAAAAGTTGTGCCAATACAAAATGTATATGCCACAACTATATATGCACATAGATATGGAAGTGTGCATATAAAAAAGTCACACATATGTAGAAATGAAAGTGCATTTATGATTGTCGACTTATATATATATGTGTGTGTGTGTGTGTTGGTATATCTATGAGCATATAAAGAAGTGCACACGTGGAAGATAGCTTCTGCATATGCGTAGTTTTTGCATATGAACATAGATATGCAAAAATATATATAGATGTTGACTTTTGTATTTGCATTTTCATTTCTAAGTATGTGCGACTTTCATATATTCATGCTTCCATAGCTATGTGCATATAAAAAATTTGCACATACATGGATGTTGGCTTCCATATATGTGCAACTTGTGTATATGCACACATATATGGAAGCATACATATATGGAAGATGGATTCCACATGTGTGACATTCATAAATGTACACTTTCATATCTATGTGCATATACAAAAGTCATTTTCCGTATATGTGTAACTTCTATAAATGCACATAGATATGAAAGTGTGCATATACAAAAGTCACACATGTGAAAATGAAAGTGTATTTATGAAAGTCAAATTATATATATATATATATATATGCTTTCATATCTATATGCACATATAAAAGTGCACACATACGGAATATAGAAGTTGAATTTCCCTATGTGATTAAATATGTCGACTTTCATATGTGACTTTCGTATATGTATATTTCCACATTTATGTACATATACAAAAGCTGCGTATATATAGAAGTTATCTTTCGTATATGCACATACATATGGAACATACATATACGAAAGATGAATTCCTCATATGTGTGACTTTCATATATGTACATTTCCACATCTAAGTGCATATACAAAAGTGCACATATATAAAGGTCATGTTCCATATATGCAAATAGAAAGCATGCATATACACAAGCCACACATATTTGGAAATACAAAAGTACATATACGAAAGTCGGCTTCTATATATGTGCTTGCATATCTATGTGCATCTATAGAAGCTGCGCATATATGGAAGATGACTTATGTATATGCACAACTTCTATATATACACATAGATATGGAAGTATGTATATACAAAAGTCACACATATGTAGAAATTAAAGTGCATTTATGAATATCAACTTCTATATATGTGATTGCATTTAAGAAGTGCACACATATGGAAGATGGCTTCTTTGTATGTGTAGTTTCTATATATGCACATAGATATGCAACACAATATAGAAGTTAACTTTCATATATGCATTTGTCATTCCGCATATGTGCATTGGAGAAATTTTAAAGTCTAAAATGGATATCTTAAGGAATATTATAAAATAATAGTGGAAATAATAAAATAAGGGTATATTACGTCATCAAATTTTAGAGGGAAAAGAGAAAAACCTATTTTTTCAAGTCGAATTTTCAACTTATTTTCCTACGATTTTACTCAAATTTTGAGTTGGAACATTCATTGGATGCATAATTTGATTCCTCATCTAAGAAGAACCCATGTTACATACCTTCAATGGACCATGCGAAACGAAAAATTGAGAAATACATGAAAAAATGTGATTACAATAATGTTTTTCATGTATTTCTCATTTTTCGCATAGCAAAGTCCATCGGAAGTATGCAAGATGGGTACTCATTCGATAAGGAATAAAATTTTGCATCCAATGAGTGCCCCAACTCAAAATTTGAGTAAAACTGTAGGGCGATAAGTTGAAAATACGAGTTGAAACCATAATTTTTTTATTTTTTTATTCTTTTACATTTTTACTCCAAAAATGGTGAATCATCTCCCATGGTTGACATTATCATCTTGAATCCTATTGGTTCTTATAAAATTGGTTTTGGTTGTACATTTTTGTTTTGAGGCCCATTTTATACCTCAAAATTTCTATAATGTGACTGAAGTATATGCACAGTTCTGCATCTATGTGCATATACAAAAACTACACATACAAAAGTCATCTTTTGTATATCACAAATTTTGTATATGCATATAGATATGGAAGCATGGATATATATAAGATGACTTCTACATATGAATGAGATTTGTGTATCTACACTTCCATATCTATGTGCATATAAAAAATTGCACATATATAAAAACCATGTTCTGCATATGTGTAACTTCTATATACATGCACATAGATATGGAAGCGTGCATATATGTGCGAGTGTTACAGATGAATATGAGTGAAGTGTGCATATACACAAGTCACACATATTCAGAAATACAAAAGTGCATATTACAAAATTTGACTTCTATATTTGTGCTAACATATATATGTACATCTACAAAAGTTGTGCCTATACAAAATGTATATGCCACAACTATATATGCACATAGATATGGAAGTGTGCATATAAAAAAGTCACACATATGTAGAAATGAAAGTGCATTTATGATTGTCAACTTCTATATATATATGTGTTGGTATATCTATGAGCACATAAAGAAGTGCACACATGTGGAAGATAGCTTCTGCGTATGCGTAGTTTTTGCATATGAACATAGATATGCAAAAATATATATAGATGTTGACTTTTGTATTTGCATTTTAATTTCTAAGTATGTGCGACTTTCATATATTCATGCTTCCATATCTATGTGCATATAAAAAATTTGCACATACATGGAAGTTGGCTTCCATATATGTGCATCTTGTGTATATGCACACATATATGGAAGATGGATTCCACATATGTGTGACATTCATATATGTACACTTTCATATCTATGTGCATATACAAAAGCCATTTTCCGTATATGTGTAACTTCCATAAATGCACATAGATATGAAAGTGTGCATATACAAAAGTCACACATGTGAAAATGAAAGTCAAATTATATATATATATATATATATATATATGCTTTCATATCTATATGCACATATAAAAGTGCACACATACGAAATATAGAAGTTGAATTTCCCTATGTGACTAAGTATGTCGACTTTCATATGTGACTTTCGTATATGCATATTTCCACATTTATGTACATATACAAAAGCTGCGTATATATAGAAGTTATCTTTTGTATATGCACATAGATATGGAACATACATATACGAAAGATGAATTCCTCATATCTGTGACTTTCATATATGTACATTTCCAGATCTAAGTGCATATACAAAAGTGCACATATATAAAGGTCATGTTCCATATATGCAAATAGAAAGCATGCATATACGCAAGCCACACATATTTGGAAATACAAAAGTACATATACGAAAGTCGGCTTCTATATATGTGCTTGCATATCTATGTGCATCTAGAAGCTGCGCATATATGGAAGATGGCTTATGTATATGCACAACTTCTATATATACACATAGATATGGAAGTATGTATATATAAAAGTCACACATATGTAGAAATTAAAGTGCATTTATGAATATCAACTTCTATATATGTGATTGCATTTAAGAAGTGCACACATATGGAAGATGGCTTCTGTGTATGTGTAGTTTCTACATATGCAAATAGATATGCAAGCACAATATAGAAGTTAACTTTCAGATATGCATTTGTCATTCCACATATGTGCATTAGAGAAATTTTAAAGTCTAAAATGGATATCTTAAGGAATATTATAAAATAATAGTGGAAATAATAAAATAAGAGTATATTACGTCATCAAATTTTAGAGGGAAAAGAGAAAAACCTATTTTTTCAAGTCGAATTTTCAACTTATTTTCCTACGATTTTACTCAAATTTTGAGTTCGAACATTCGTTGGATGCATAATTTGATTCCTCATCTAAGAAGAACCCATGTTACATATCTTCAATGGACCATGCGAAACGAAAAATTGAGAAATACATGAAAAAATGTGATTGCAATAATGTTTTTCATGTATTTCTCATTTTTCGCATAGCAAAGTCTATCAGAAGTATGGAAGATGGGTACTCATTCGATAATGAATAAAATTTTGCATCCAATGAACGCCCCAACTCAAAATTTGAGTAAAACTGCAGGGCGATAAGTTGAAAATACGAGTTGAAACCATAATATATATATATATATATATATATATATATATATATATATATATATATTTACATTTTTACTCCAAAAATGGTGAATCATCCCCCATGGTTGAAATTATCATCTTGAATCCTATTGGTTCTTATAAAGTTGGTTTTGGTTGTACATTTTTGTTTTGAGGCCCATTTTACACCTCAAAATTTCTTTAATGTGACTTAAGTATATGCACACTTCTGTATCTCTGTGCATATACAAAAACTACACATACAAAAGCCATCTTTTGTATATCACAAATTTTGTATATGCATATAGATATGGAAGCATGCATATATATAAGATGACTTCTACATATGAATGAGATTTGTGTATCTACACTTCCATATCTATGTGCATACAAAAAATTGCATATATATAAAAACCATGTTCTGCATATGTGTAACTTCTATATACATGCACATAGATATGGAAGCGTGCATATATGTGCGAGTGCTACAGATGAACATGAGTGAAGTGTGCATATACACGAGTCACACATATTCAGAAATAAAAAAGTGCATATTACAAAATTTGACTTCTATATTTGTGCTAACATATATATGTACATCTACAAAAGTTGTGCCTATACAAAATGTATGTGCCACAACTATATATGCACATAGATATGGAAGCGTACATATACAAAAGTCACAGATATGTAGAAATGAAAGTGCATTTATGATTGTCGACTTCTATATATATATGTGTTGGTATATCTATGAGCATATAAAAAAGTGCACACGTGGAAGATAGCTTCTGCGTATGCGTAGTTTTTGTATATGAGCATAGATATGAAAATATATATATAGATGTTGACTTTTGTATTTGCATTTTCATTTCTAGGTATGTGCGACTTTCATATATTCATGTTTCCATAGCTATGTGCATATAAAAAAGTTGCACATACATGGAAGTTGGCTTCCATATATGTGCAACTTGTGTATATGCAGACATATATGGAAGCATACATATATGGAAGATGGATTCCACATATGTGTGACATTCATATATGTACACTTTCATATCTATGTGCATATACAAAAGCAATTTTCCGTATATGTGTAACTTCTATAAATGCACATAGATATGAAAATGTGCATATACAAAAGTCACACATGCGAAAAATGAAAGTGTATTTATGAAAGTCAACTTATATATATATATATATATATATATATATATATATATATATATATATATGCTTTCATATCTATATGCACATATAAAATTGCACACATACGGAATATAGAAGTTGAATTTCCCTGTGTGACTAAATATGTCGACTTTCATATGTGACTTTCGTATATGCATATTTCCACATTTATGTACATATACAAAAGTTGTGTATATATAGAATTTATCTTTTGTATATGCACATAGATATGGAACATTCATATACGAAAGATGAATTATGCATATGTGTGACTTTAATATATGTACATTTCCAGATCTAGGTGCATATACAAAAGTGCACATATATAAAGGTCATGTTCCATATATGCAAATAGAAAGCGTGCATATATGCAAGCCACACATATTTGGAAATACAAAAGTACATATACGAAAGTCGGCTTCTATATATGTGCTTGCATATCTATGTACATCTATAGAAGCTGCGCATATATGGAAGATGACTTATGTATATGCACAACTTCTATATATACACATAGATATGGAAGCATGTATATACAAAAGTCACACATATGTAGAAATTAAACTTCATTTATGAATATTAACTTCTATATATGTGATTTCATTTAAGAAGTGCACACATATGGAAGATGGCTTCTGTGTATGTATAGTTTCTATATATGCACATAGATATGCAAGCACATATATAGAAGTTAACTTTCATACATATGTGCATTAGAGAAATTTTAAAGTCTAAAATAGATCTCTTAAGGAATATTATAAAATAATAGTGGAAATAATAAAATAAGAGTATATTACATCATCAAATTTTAGAGGGAAAAGATAAAAACCTATTTTTTCAAGTTGAATTTTCAACTTATTTTCTTATGATTTTACTCAAATTTTGAGTTGGAACATTCGTTAGATGCATAATTTGATTCCTCATATAAGGAGAACCCATGTTACATACTTTCAATGGACCATGTGAAACCATACTTTCAATGGACCATGCGAAACGAAAATTGAGAAATACATGAAAAAATGTGATTGCAATAATGCTTTTCATGTATTTCTTATTTTTCACGTAGCAAAGTCCATTGGAAGTATGCAAGATGGGTACTCATTCAATGAGGAATAAAATTTTGCGTCCAATGAGCGCCCCAACTCAAAATTTGAGTAAAACTGTAGGGTGATAAGTTGAAAATAGGAGTTGAAACCATAATTTTTTTATTTTTATTTTTTATTTTTTTATTTCTTTTACCTTTTTACTCCAAAAATGGTGAATCATCCCCCATGGTTGACATTATCATCTTGAATCCTATTGGTTCTTATAAAGTTGGTTTTGGTTATATATTTTTGTTTTGAGGCCCATTTTATACCTCAAAATTTCTCTAATGTGACTTAAACATATGCACACTTCTATATCTATGTGCATATACAAAAACTACACATACAAAAGCCACCTTCTGTATATCACAAATTTTTTATATGCATATAGATATGGAAGCATGAATATATATAAGATGACTTCTACATATGAATGAGATATGTGTATCTACACTTCCATATCTATGTGCATATAGAAAATTGCACATATATAAAAACCATGTTCTGTATATGTGTAACTTCTATATACATGCACATAGATATGGAAACGTGCATATATGTGCGAGTGTTACAGATGAACATGAGTGAAGTGTGCATATACACAAGTCACACATATTCAGAAATACAAAAGTGCATATTACAAAATTTGACTTCTATATTTGTGCTAACATATATATGTTCATCTACAAAAGTTGTGTCTATACAAAATGTATATGCCACAACTATATATGCACATAGATATGGAAGTGTGCATATACAAAATTCACACATGTAGAAATGAAAGTGCATTTATGATTGTCGACTTCTATATATATGTGTTGATATATCTATGAGCATATAAAGAAGTGCACACATGTGGAAGATAGCTTCTGCGTATGTGTAGTTTTTGTATATGAACATAGATATGCAAAAATATATATAGATGTTGACTTTTGTATTTGCATTTTCATTTCTAGCTATGTGCGACTTTCATATATTCATGCTTCTATATTTATGTGCATATAAAAAAGTTGCACATACATGGAAGTTGGCTTCCATATATGTGCAACTTGTGTATATGCACACAGATATGGAAGCATACATATATGGAAGATGGATTCCACATATGTGTGACATTCATATATATACACTTTCATATCTATGTGCATATACAAAAGTCACACATGCGAAAACGAAAGTGTATTTATGAAAGTCAACTTATATATATATATATATATATATATATGCTTTCATATCTATATGCACATATAAAAGTGCACACATATGGAATATAGAAGTCAAATTTCCATATGTGACTAAATATGTCGACTTTCATATATGCATATTTCCACATTTATGTACATATACAAAAGTTGTGTATATATAGAAGTTATCTTTTGTATATGCACATAGATATGTAGCATACATATACGAAAGATGAATTCTGCACATGCGTGACTTTCATATATGTACATTTCCATATCTAAGTGCATATACAAAAGTGCACATATATAAAGGTCATGTTCCATATATGCAAATAGAAAGCGTGCATATACGCAAGTACATATAGGAAAGTCGGCTTCTATATATGTGCTTGCATATCTATGTGCATCTATAGAAGCTGCGCAGGTATGGAAGATGGCTTATGTATATGCACAACTTCTATATATACACATAGATATGGAAGCATGTATATACAAAAGTCACACATATGTAGAAATTAAAGTGCATTTATGAACATTAACTTCTATATATGTGATTGCATTTAAGAAGTGCACACATATGGAAGATGGCTTCTGTGTATGTGTAGTTTTTATATATGCACATAGATATGCAAGTACATATATAGAAGTTAACTTTCATATATGCATTTGTCATTCCGCATATGTGCATTAGAGAAATTTTAAAGTCTAAAATGGATCTTTTTAGGAATATTATAAAATAATATTAGAACTAATAAAATAAGAGTATATTACATCATCAAATTTTAGAGGGAAAAGAGAAAAACCTATTTTTTCAAGTCGAATTTTCAACTTATTTTCCTACGATTTTACTCAAATTTTGAGTTGGAACATTCGTTGGATGCATAATTTGATTCCTCATCTAAGGAGAACCCATGTTACATACTTTCAATGGACTATGCGAAACGAAAATTGAGAAATACACGAAAAAATGTGATTGCAATAATGTTTTTCATGTATTTCTCATTTTTCACATAGCAAAGTCCATCGGAAGTATGCAAGATGGGTACTCATTCGATGAAGAATAAAATTTTGCATCCAATGAGCGCCCCAAATCAAAATTTGAGTAAAACTGTAGGGCGATAAGT
This sequence comes from Pinus albicaulis, assembly GCA_034641835.2. Classification (NCBI taxonomy): domain Eukaryota; kingdom Viridiplantae; phylum Streptophyta; class Pinopsida; order Pinales; family Pinaceae; genus Pinus; species Pinus albicaulis. Next base: position 349,617,792 of record CM076577.1, read on the forward strand.
TGAAAATACGAGTTGAAACCATAATTTTTTTATTTTAATTTTTAATTTTTTAATTTTTTTACCTTTTTACTCCAAAAATGGTGAATCATCCCCCATGGTTGACATTATCATCTTGAATCGTATTGGTTCTTATAAAATTGGTTTTGGTTGTATATTTTTGTTTTGAGGCCCATTTTATACCTCAAAATTTCTCTAATGTGACTTAAGTATATGCACACTTCTGTATCTATGTGCATATACAAAAACTACACATACAAAAGCCATCTTCTGTATATCACAAATTTTGTATATGCATATAGATATGGAAGCATGCATATATATAAGATGACTTCAACATATGAATGAGATTTGTGTATCTACACTTCCATATCTATGTGCATATACAAAATTGCACATATATAAAAACCATGTTCTGCATATGTTTAACTTCTATATACATGCACATAGATATGGAATTGTGCATATATGAAAATCATACATGTGGAAATGAAAATGTGTTTATGAAATTCAACTTCTATATATGTGCTTTCATTTATATATATATAAGTGTACACATATGGAATATGACTTTTGTATTTGCGTAGTTTCTATACATGCACGTAGATATGTAAGCATATATATAGAAGTTGAATTTTGTATATGCACTTGCATTTTTATATGTGATTGGATATGCCGAATTTCTTATGTGACTTCGATATATCCACACTTCTATATCTATGTACATATACAAAAGCTACACATACAAAAGATGACTTTAATATATGTGCAACTTTTGTGTATGCACATAGATATGGAAACATGCATATATAAAATGTTTCCATATCTATGTGCATATATAAAAGTGTAAATTTACATAAGACATCTTTTGTATATTTGCAACTTCTATATATGCACATAGATATGGAAGTGTGCATATACAAAAGCCACACATATTTGGAAATACAGAAGTACATATATAAAAGTCGACTTTTATATATGTACATAGAAATGGAAGTGTGCATATACAAAAGCCACACATATTTGGAAATACAGAAGTACATATATAAAAGTCGACTTCTATATATGTGTTTGCAAGGCTATGTGGATGTAAAGAAGCTGCGGATATACAAAAGATGAATTTTGTATATGTACAATTTCTATACATGTACATAGATATGGAAGTGTCCATATATGGAAGCCACACTTATGCATAAATGAAAGTGTATTTAAGAATATCTACATCTATATATATGTGCTTGCATATCTATGTGCAAATACAAAAACTACACATACATATCTACTTCCATATGTGTGTATTTTTGTATATGCATATAGATATGCAAACATATATATAAAAGTCAACTTTTATATATATGTACTTACATTTCAGCATATGTGTGATTTCTGTATATGCATGCTTCCATATCTATGCACATATACAAAAGTTGTGCATATACAGAACCCATATTTCATATATGTGCAACTTTTGTATATGCACATAGATATGAAATCATGCATATATGGAAGACGTCTTTCACATATATGTGACTTTGGTATATGTATTCTTCCATATCTATGTGTATGTTTAAAATTGCACATATACAAAAGTCATTTTTCATATATGTGTAGCTTCTATATATGCACATAGATATGGAAGCGTGGATATACAAAAGTCACACATATGTGAAAATGAAAGTGCATTTACGAAGTTAACTTATATATATATATATATATATATATATATATATATATATATATATAAGTGCACACATACAAAATATGACTTCTCTATATGCAACACTTTTGTACATGCACATATATGCAAGCACACACACACACACACACACACACACACACACATAAGTGTACACATACAAAATATGACTACTCTATATGCACCACTTTTGTACATGCACATATATGCAAGCACACACACACACACACACACACACACATAAGTGCACACATACAAAATATGACTTCTCTATATGCACCACTTTTGTACATGCACATATATGCAAGCACTTATATAGAAGTCAAATTTCGTATATGCACTTGCATTTTTGTATGTGACTGGATATGTTGACTTTCATATGTGACTTCCATATATGCATACTTCCATATCTATGTACGTATACAAAAGCTGCACATATAGAGAATATGACTTTCATATATGTGCAACTTCTGTATGTACACATAGATATGTAAGAATGCAAATATAGAAGATGACTTCGAAAAATGTGCGACTTTGATATATGTATGTTTCCATATATTTGTGCATATAAATAAGTGTACATATACAAAGGATGACTTCCACATATGTGTGACTATGTGGTTCCCTATGATGTCGAAGTAAGTGTGTGGTGTTTGAGTGAGGACGCAAATGCAAGGGTAGGATTGAGTTCATTTTTAATCACATAAAAACAAAGTAGAAAAAGGTTAATTTTAATCCTATGAATGCCTATATGAGAAAACAATCAAGCAGTGTACGCGTGTAACTCAACACCGACATATGTCTTTGTGTCCACTCAAACCTCATTAGGTCTTTTGAGAGCTTCCCCAATAGTGGTGATGAAATCTACTAGAAGGGAAAAACTAACAAAGGTATGTAAGGAAGGTTATAATGGAGGGTATTAGGGCATGTGCCAAAAGAGTTGACAACATTTCCACAACTGTAAAATATCACCTCCAAGGATAATGGCTCCATAAATTTCATTGATAGGGTAAGATATCTTAATATTGGCCACTGAGCGACCTTTGTCTAGCGTGGGAGAGAAAATATTAGTTATCAAGTATTAATATTGGACTAAGAGCGCCTACCAAGGGTTGGAAGACCTAAGGAGGCCCACGATAATCTACAACTTAAGCCTTACTCCCTTTATGGGCTTTGGCTACTTGTTAATTTTAGTTAACAATGGTATGTTCTACGTTTAGCACAATTTACTTCAACGTTCCTTTAGCACCCCAATAAAAATTTCCAATTATTTCTAGTAGCAATCACATTAATCGTTAATGACATTGAAAATAAATGCAGATAGAACATAAAAAAAAATGCAGAAGACAAGCCAAGACAAGAGAACACCAGATTTGGTGGATGCCAGGGAAAAACACCAATGTGGGGAAAAACCTTTAATCAATTATTCTTATTATTATTCAAAAGTTCAGTAGAGAGAGAGAGAGTACAAAAGTCAATTTGACTAGCCCAATAAAAAGTCAAATCAACCCTGTCAAATTTGTAGTGAACCTTCAACCCTAATAGAAAAGTCAACACTAGTCAAAACAACAGTCAAACACCTCCTTTGAAGCTCAGTCAAAGGTAGTCAAACTCAGCCTCCAACAATGGTCAAAGTCAACTCAAAAAATTCACAAAAAATTTGGTCAAACTCAGTCAACTTGCAGTCAAACAGGCATGCAGTCAACGTACTTCAAACAATCCAGAAAACCTCAATTTTTGTGCCAGTCAATGCGGCCTAGAGAAATCAAAATTATGCCCCAAAAACTGCAGTAAAAACTGGTCAAAATATCCTTGGTCAATGCTAGTAAAACTGTCTGAAATTCTGCAATTTCAGTTTTGCAATTTAGCCTAGAAAAACTTCGACCTTTTTGCCACATGTGTGAGAGAGAGAGACTGCCCAATAGTTGTAAGAAACAATTTGATGAAGAGAGAGAAGAATATGTGAGTGATGATGATGCCAAATAAGGTGTGAGGTCACTTGTATCTATACAATTCGATGTGGGTGAAGAGAAACTTCCATTGGGCTTCTTGAACCTACATTTAACTGAGGCCGACCTGAAAAATTTACACGTGTGGGCATAAATTCAAAATCACACTTCTTCTTTTCTGAATGAGATGACCTTTAGATCAATTTTGGTCCTCTCGAAAATAGAAATTTAATGCAATCATCATCTCCATCAAATGAGTTGTCCGAAGGTGGAATTTGGACCTAGTTGCCAATTTTAACACTCCCTCTCAACTAGAGAGAATTCCACTTGCCAATCCTATGAAAATTATGTCAACCCAGGAATCCTACTGCAACAACTAATGAAAAGCCTTTTATTTGTTATTTACTTAGCAAATTATTCACTCTGTGTTACACGAAAATATCGAAATCCATTCACTACAACCTACACAAATTAACTACGGAAGAATTACAAGTGTGGAAACAAATCTGAACAAACATATATCACACAACCATTCAACGCAGTTATTTTTGGACTAATGTCCCCGGAAAAACCCAATGCGGGAAAAACGGTGCAATAGATCTGAGGGTTTATATATTATGCAGTAAATATTTTGAGTACAATTCTATAATTGACACACCGTCAAATCATATAGAGAAACTGACAGAAGATATTTTGTGAGACAAACCTCACTCCTCCATGGGAACCCGACATTGATATGCACCAAGAATAGACTACCCTGTGCTGCCTCTACATTACAACTACAACTGCCCTTCATCCTTTGCGCTGGTCTCACTGTTGGCTAGAAACAGAGGCCTTTTGGCCTTCAGAAAATATCTTTGGGATCTGGCACTGGCTCTGCGTTGTCTCCTCAGTAGGAAAACAACTTTCCCTCTAGCTCTACGCAGTGACTCTGTAGGCATTGCGTCACCGACTTTGTGCTGCTTCTGTGGCTCTCTTTGTCTCTGCTGCTATGTACTCTCCGGCTCAGGAAACCCTACAACCAGAACTGCTGCCCTTCACTGCAAAAAATCTCTTTATCAAAATTTCTTCCTGAGCACTACTCACTAAAGAAATCGATCTTCGATATCTACCTTGTGTCTCCAAAATGTTTTTTCCAAATGACCCTTCAAGTCAATCTTATAGTATTCTCGTTGAGACTTCAACGACCCTATTAGATCTCTAATCAATGACTAAGATTAAATTTTGACTTGATCTGTTTATTCTATATAATTCTCACTCATATTCTGTTAATTCACTTTAATTATTTTATTTTCCTAACATTAGACTTAGGGTCCCTTTAAAATTAATTATTTCTATAAAATACAATCCGATTTCACCAAACGATTTCTAGGTTATCTGGAATACATGTGTCTAAGCTTCTCCACAAAATTTGAAACTTAGATCACATCCGATGCTACCCCAAATCAACACTCCCTCTTAGCGAGGAATTTGCTCTAACAATATGCCCTTCTGCATACTATTATGACCCTGAGCATCTCCCTTTGCATTGCTGATGTCTGACATGCTGTCCACCAACTCTGTGCAATGCTACTGACACTGCCACTGTCAACACTGCATCCTTACTGCAACTCACACTGAATTCTGCATCTGTGCTGCTGCTGACTCTTCCACTGTCAACTGCTATGCACTGCAACATAGTTTCTTTTTGCAACTGAAAAACATCCAAAATTGGACAAGTATACTGCATCTTGGTGATGAAGATCTAACTGCTTCTAGCCTCTATGCTGCCTCTCTGAAGTTGTCGTGCTACTGTTGCTTTGCACTGCGTCCCTCTCAACTGCTGCAACACTTCTCTGCGTTGCTCAGACTCTGGCGCTAATAAATATTGCTTTTTCACTACTGCACTCCTCTGCACCAATTGATACTAGTCCATCTTGCTACTTCTGATTTGGGCTCCTATAGCATGGTGATGATCCGAGAGCTAGACTCCTCAAGGATCCTGCCCAAGTTGTAGATCTTTGGGTCTACAACTCCAAATCGGCCTACCTCCCTCCTGGAGGTATATGAGTAATCATAGAAAACTCCTCCTCCTCTATCTTTGCTGCTCCGACCTGAGGATCATGCTTCTCATCCTTTCCTTCTTTTGGAGAGGACACTGTGTGGCGTAATGTCCCACATCGCCACACCGGAAGCATTTGATCTTTGATAGATCCTTATTCTTCCTATGATTCTCTTGTTGTCCCTTTGATGCAAGGGATGAATTCTCATCCTCCTCCTTCTTGACCTTTGAACCACTGCTACTGTCGCTCTCAAGTTGACACTTGAGTAAATCTCTCCTCATCTCTTCTTGCTGAAGAGCTGCCCACATCGCTTCCCAACCCAAAAATTATCTCTGCCCAGGATGCTCTAGACAAATACTTGATAGCCTTCGGACACATAATTTAAGGCAAGTTTGACCATCTCTATGGCCTGAGGAGCTTACCCCACAGCCGCGAGCTAATCTCGATTTTCCTAAAGTCTAGGCAGGAATGGATTAATGTGATCTCCTTTCTGCATCCTGGTGGTCCACATTTTCTCCTACAGAAACATATTCTATTGCTCGGAAGACCCCTGATATAGCGTTGCCAACACATCCCACATCTCCTTGGCTATGCCTTCTCTATAGATGTGTGAAACAATATGATCCTTCACATCGTCGAGGATAAACCACTTGGCCTTTTCCATATTCTTCTTGAAGGCCCTTAATGGTGCTTCATCCACTGATTTAGCATGAGCACTTTCGATAAAGTGCTTGAGGTCATGCTCATTTAGAAGGAAGGAGATCCTTTCCTTCCAGATTAAATAGTTAGAGGCACCCTCCAACCAATATTGGTCACGTAGCCAACTGGCTGCCATCTCACCCAAACAGTGTTGATCTATTGCCCCTCACCCTTTAAGCAGCTAGATTTACGCACTCCTGATGGAGCAAGACACAAAATATGTTGCTACTGCACGGGGAATCTGAGTTTCTTGGGGAATAAAACTCACTGAGGTCAGTGATCCCTAAAACTGTGTTTCGACTACGCTTCCTAACGCTCTGCACTAGAAATCACTGCTGCACAGTCAACTACGTCGCTCCACCTGCTGATCTGTGTAGAGTTTTTGCGCTACTCCCTTTGCCTCGGAAAAATAATAACCTAGAACAATCCTAACTATCTATCGACTCACTCAGATGGAGATTTGCCTGCTAGTCTAGCCCTTATGCTTGGACTGCGCAATCAACTAGGAGATCAATCTGCTACTTACAAAACTCTTTGATCCTAGCTTCACCAACGTTGAATCTTCTGGATCTGCTCTTTGTCTCGCCTACACTCAACTTAAACAAGCTCTGACACCATGTGAAAATTTCTTCAACTCAGGAACCCTACTGCAACAATTGATGGAAATTCTTCTATTTTTTATTTTCCTAACAAATTATTCACCGTGTTTTACAAGAAAATATCGAAATCCATTCACTACATCCTACACAAATTAACTGCGGAAGAATTACAAGTGCGGAAATAAATCTGAACAAACATAGATCACATAACCATTCGACACAGTGATTTTTGGATTAATGTCCCTAAAAAAACCCAATGCGGGAAAGCTGGTGCAACAGATCTGAGGGTTTGTATATTATGCAGTAAATATTATGAGTACAAGTCTATGATTGACACACTGTCAAATCATACATAGAAATTGACAAAAGAGATATTGTGAGACAAACCACACTCCTCCACGAGAACCCGACACTGATTTTCACCAAGACTGGACTACCCTATGCTGCCTCTATGCAGTAACTGCGTCAACCACATAGTCTCTGCATCACGACTACGATTGCCCTTCTGCCTCTATGTTAGTCTCACTCCTGGTTGAAAAATAAGGCCTTCTGGCCTCGGAAAATCTCTCCGGTATCTGGCACTGGCTATGCGCTGTCTTCTCAACCGGAAAATGACTTTCCCTCTAGCTCTACGCAGTGACTGTGTAGGAACTACGTCACTAGCTCTGTGCTACTGTTGTGGCTCTCTTTGTCTCCGTTGCTATGTACTCTCCGGCTCAGGAAAATATCTCTCGATGGAATTATCTTCTTGAGCACTGCTTACTAAATAAATCGATCTCTGATCTCAACCTTGTGTCTCCAAAATGTGTTTTCCAGATGACCCTTCAAGTCAATCTTATATTCTTCACATTGAGACTTCAACGACCCAAATTAGATCTCTAATCAATGGATAAGATTAAATTTTGATTTGATCTATTTATTCTAGATAATTCTCACTCATATTCTATTAATTCACTTTAATTATTTTATTTTCCCAAGTTTAGACTTAGGGTCTCTTTAAAATTGATTATTTCTATAGAATACAATCTGAGTGGAATTTCATCAAACGATTTTAGGGTTATCTGGAATACATGTGTCTATATTTGAGACTTAGAGCACATCCGATGCTACCGCAAATAAACAAATCCATCTATCGTCATGTACCATCTCTGTCATCTCGGCTCTACTCAGCTAAACCATGAAGTAATAATGAAGAAAATTTGATTTAGAGTGAGTCACAAGACCGTACCACTCTCCATTGATAAAAGTCAGTCCAGAGGTAGAAATTCAGTTGATCCCAGATCAAGTTGTTGAACACCATGCATCCTAGGCATAGGGAGTACGACAATACACAATGCATCCATCGATGGTGCTATGGTTCCTATCCAAGTTTCCAAACTCATTGGCCAAATGAGAGGTACTTCCCATGAGTCCCGAACTACATGGGTAGGATGTATTTTGGGGAATCAACAGGAGAAGGTGAACCACTCATCCTTCTCATATGCCATAGTAGAAGGTGAACCACTCATCCTATGCATATGTCAATAGTAAGGGAAGGTGAACCACTCACCCTACATACATGTGTCTACAATCGTAGGGGAAGGTGAACTACTCACCCTACATAAATTTCAACCATTATGGGGTATCACAGGGGAAGGTGAACCACTCAAATTACAAACATGTCAACCATCATGGGGTATCACAAGGGAAGGTGAACCACTCACCCTGTACATACCGCACCACTAGGGGAAGGTGAACCACTCACCCTATGGTCGTTCATAGCTCTAAGAAGTACCCCAAGCCCCCAGGAGCTTCTAGAGCTCAGTGTCCAACTCATACGGGACCCTCATAGGAGGGTCTTTCCACGACTCCAAGTCTCTCACAAATGGCTAAGAATTTGACCTTCCCTAAGGGTCTCATGAGAATATGTGTCACTTTCTCATCAGTCCTTATGTGATGAAGCCTTATTGCTCCACATTATACCATATCCCGAATAAAGTGGTACCTGATATCAATATGCTTGGAGCGGTCATGGAACACATGATTCTATGAAAGGTGATCCCACTTTGGTTGTTCCAGTAGATCACAGTGGTATCCAACACATGCTCAAATAGATCACTAAAGAGATTCCTCAACCAAACAACTTCACAACAGGCCATACTAGTAGCAATGTATTTGGCCTCGATGGTGCTTAAAGCAATCTATTTTTGCTTCCTACTCATCCGAGATATTGAAGAAGACCCTAATGAGAAGCAACACATAGATGTGTTGTTACGATCCACCACACTGCCAACCCAGTCAACATTAGTATATCCATGTAGCCTCAAATTCCTAACAGTGTATCTCAAGCCATAGTTGACTGTGCCCCGAAGATATCTCAAGATATTCTTGGCAACAATCCAATGTATGTGATAAGGTTCGACCATGAATTGACACAATGTATTTACAACAAAGCATATGTCCAGATGGGAGTTTACCAAGAACATTATACCCCCCACAAGTTGTCAAAGGCTTGGAAGGATTTTTCAATTTGGGCCCAACAACAATTCCACATAGCTTCTTGAAGTTGAGTTCCATCGAAGTAGACACAAAGTTGCATTCTACCATCCCACATCTCTTGAGCAACTTCACAATGTATTTTCCTTGAGAAAGGAAAATCTCTCCTGGATTTTTCTAGACCTCCGAGCCTAGGAAGTAGTGCATCAAACCTAGGTCCTTCATTTCGACTTCGGAAGCCAAATCCTTCTTGCATTAATAAATGAGGAAGTTTGCAACTGTCAGAAGGAGATAATCCACATAAAGTACCAGAATGAGAGGCCTCTCCTTTTCAACCTTGAAGTATAGGTTCGGGTCAACTTTGCTTCTTGTAAAACCCAGCTTCATAAGATAGCTACCAATCCTCTCATACCAAGGCCTAGGGGTTTGCTTCAACCCATAGAGGTATTTATTCAACTTGCATACATGTGTCTTTCAATCTTGAACTTTGAACCCCTCAGGTTGTTCTACATAGACTTCCTCCTTAAGCGAGCCATGTAAGAAAGAAATTTTGACATCCACTTCGTGTAGGGTCTATCCTTGAGAGACAATGAGAGAAATGATATATCAGATAATGGTGTATAGGGAAAATGGTGCAAATATCTCATCATAATCCACTCCTTCCTTTTGAGAGAAGCCTCAAGCAACAAACCTGGCCTTGAACTTTTCAACACTTCCATCAACTCCATGTTTGATTTTGTAAATCCATTTTGAAGTGACCATTGACTTGTCCTTGGGTCTAGGAACCACATCCCATACATTATTCTTCATGATCGATTCATATTCCTCATTCACCACATCCTTCCAGACTTGGTGCTTCACGACTTCTTCGAACATACATGTCTCAGATTGAACAATGGTACTCATAATAGCTTAGTACCCTTGCTACTTGTTCGACTTCTTGCTTTCACAAAATGTCCCCCTTAGTACATGTTTTTCAGCATCTTCGAGAGTATATTTGAGCCACAAAGGTCTTTTTCTTGAGGTAAAGGGCTCACCAGGAGGTGGATCAATGGGATCCATCGGGCCTTCAACATCAGGCATCGATTCATCTATCAAAGATTCATCCTGCTTTCATATATTATCATCATTGTCCTTCCTTGAGATAGGAAGATCTCTGACTTTCCCAAGGGAAAAATCTTCATCAAAGGTGCCATCATGACTTATTTCAACTTCTCTTTGACCAGACACATATATTCTATATGCCTTTGAAGTTTCATTGTAGCCCACAAATGTTCCTTTCTTCCCAGATGCATCTAGCTTGTTTATTTTCTCTTTCGGCACATGAAAGTACACGGGACATCGAAAAATTCTAAAATGAGAAACATCAAGTTTCTTTCCAATGAAAACTTCTTTGGGTGTCTTGAAGTCCAATGCTTGGTGTGGGCACCTATTTTGAACATATATGACAGTGTTGGCTGCTTCTCCACATAAGAACTTCGGCAGGCCTTGGTCATGAAGCATAACAAGAGTAGCTTCTATGATTATTTGATTCTTTCTTACTCCAACTCCATTTTTATCAGGATTATATGAAGTAGTGGTCTCCCTCTTAATGCTAGCTTCTATATAATAGCCATTGAATTCATTTGATTCATATTTGGTTCCATTTTCGGTCCTCAATATTTTGATCTTCTTACCTATTTTATTTTTGACCAGGGCTTTGAAAGAACATAGCTATTTGAACACTTCATCCTTCTTCTTCAAGTAATAGATCCATGTTTTGCGAGAGAAGTTATCCACAAAAATTGTATAGTACAAGTATCCTCCAAATGATGTTATAGACAACATACCAGATAGATTAGAATGAACCAATTGAAGAATTTCGGTAGTTTGACTTTCATTTGAGGGGAATGGTCCCCTTGTATGTTTTCCAGCTGCACAAACCTAACAAATACCTTCATGATCTATGTTGAATTTTAGGCATACCTGTGACCATCTTCCTTACATCATGTAAGGATTTGTAATGAAGGTGAGAAAATCTTCGGTGCCATAGTTCGGATTGAAGAGAATATCGCAAGTCATTGCTCCAAAAATAATTCCTCCAACCTAATAGAGACCTTATACCCTAAATCCAAGTGTAAATGGATCATCTGGGTTCCTTTGCCAAACACGTACCTTTCTATCAACGAATGTTACCTTAAAGTCTTTATCTTCCATCGCAAAAATAGATACTAGGTTCTTTTTCAAATCATGTACATACAATAAATCTTGTAGATGAAATATTTGACCTTGATTCAAGTGAAGAGTGAAAATCCCTATCCCTTTCACGGGGTAGGTGGCATTGTATCCAAGTATGATCTCCAAATTAGTCTTCTTTCTAATAAAATTAGAGAGGGCTTCCTTGTACCCAACAAAGTGCCTTGAGGCACCATTATCAATCAATTAGTTATCCAAAGTGTTCGGAGGAGAGGCGGTAGTGAGGGAAGAAATAATATAAAATTATTTTTGTTTTTCTACAACATTAGTTTCCTCATACCTGGAGTTTCTCGACCTTTTGGGAGGTCGACCATTTCCATATCGAGCAACGAGAGCATTCCTCTTTCCTTTGTTGTTGAATCCATTGTTCCTTTGATTTCCATTGCCTTTGAAATTATTGCAATTGTGGTTGTTGTCGCCATCCCATGGAGTATCCTTCTTATGAGGGCACTCTCTAGTATAATGGTCAAACATGTTACAATTATAACATCTTCCCTTTCTTCATTCTTTGAATCCCTACTTGAATCCTTGACCTTGTCTCTTTGGACCAAAATTTTTCTTGCTCTTAGCATGAGCGGAGAATGAAGTGGGCTCATTTCTGTTTAAAGGCTTGTCTCTCTCCATAATCCTCGTCTCTTCTTGAGTGCATCTAGTCAATAATTCATCAAAACCAAGAATCCTGTCATTGTTAAGAATAATGTTGCTAAACACATCCCATGCTTGTGGGAGACCTCCAAGGGCAATAAGAGTGAGCTCCTCGTCAAAAACAACTTCTCCAAGATAGAATATCATTCTTGATTTTGGTAATCCTCATGAAGTAGGATTAGATAGACTCCCCTCTATCCATATTGATGTCCTTTAGCTTGTTCTTGAGAAAGAGGATTTGGTTTGCATTTTTTTCTTTGAACATCCCAACCAACTTGTCATACATCTCCTTCGATGTTCCCAAATCATAAATGTAAGCAATCAAATTTTTCGAATGGAGTATTTGATGACCTTCTTAGCTTTGACCTCACCTTTCTTATACTTTGTCTTATTCGCTGCGTGCATTTGAAGGAGGCTCCACCAAATTTCCCTTCACATAGTCCATAACATCATTTTCTTCCAAAGTTAAGTCCAAAGACATCTTCCATGCATGATAGTTATATTTATCATTGAGCTTATCCTTAGATTTGAAGTAAGATGTAGAATCCATTGAGGCTTTGTCCTTGTCCAACATATCTTTGTGATTTCTTTTCTCTCTCTTGCTTGGAATTTTTCTTCACTTGAGCTCTGATACCATGTTAATTTTAGTTAACAATGGTATGTTCGATGTTTATCACAATTTACCTAAATGTTCCTTTAGCAACCCAATACCCATTTCCAATTATTTCCAGTAGCAATCACAATAACCATTAATCACATTAACAGTAAATGCAGATAGAACATAAAACAAAATGCAAATGACAAGCCAAGACAAGAGAGCACCAAATTTGGAGGATGCCAAGAAAAAACCCCAATGTGGGAAAACCCTTTGATCAATTCTTATTATTATTATTCAAAATTTCAACATAAAGAGAGAGTACAAAAGTGAAATTGACTAGCCCAATATAAAGTCAAATCAACCCTGTCGAATTCTGTAGTCAACAACCCTAATCAGAATGTCAACGCTGGTTAAAAAAATAGTAAAAAACCTCCTTTGAAGCTCGGTCAAGGGAAATCAAACTCAACATCTAGCAGCGGTCAAATTCAACCCAAAACATTCACACAAATTCTGGTCAAACTCGATAAACCTGCAGTCAACTCTACGTTCAAATAGGCCTACGATCAGCATGGGTCAAATATCCCAAAAAACCTCGATTTTTGTGCCAGTCAATGCAGCCTAGAGAAATTAGACTTCTGCCCCAAAAACCACAGTCAAAACTGGTCAAAATCACCTCGGTCAATGTTGGTCAAACTGTCTGAAATTCTGCAATTTAGCCCCAAAAAACTTCGACCTTCTTGCCACACATGAGAGAGAGAGAGGCTACCCAATAGTTGTACGAACTAATCTAATGAAGAGAGAGAAGAATGTATGAGTGATGATGATTGAAATGAGGTGTGAGGTCACTTGTATTTATACAATTCGATGTGGGTGAAGAGACACGTCCATTAGGATTCTTGAGCCTACATTTAGCTGAGGCCGACTTGAACAATTTACTTCATGTTTGAACATTTAGCTGAGGCCGACTTGAACAATTTACTTCATGTTTGAACATTTAGCTGAGGCCGACTTTAAGGAACTTCGTCCTGAAGTTAAGTTGAATAATTTAACATTTTATTTATTTAGTTATTTATTACTTCATGTTTGCCCAACACTCTCTGCTGAACTAGTATAACCAGCAGGCATCGAAAGTTTCCACAACACCTAGGAAATATCAAGGAATATCTGTCATTTTTACCACTTTCGGAACCAGGCATAAGCCTCATCGGTTTGTAGCATAGCCCAAGGCTAGCCCCAAGGCTCGCGCCTGGCTCAGACCTCATTTGCCCCAAGGCAGGCACCTAGCTCAGTACTTCATGCAGTAGTACTCCAGGCATCTCGCAAGGCTGGCCCACTCCCTCCACATTCACTAAGGTGCACAACCCCAGGCATCGAATTCCTTATACCCCTTCCAAACTTTAGCATCCTAATCCAATACCAGACACTTGGCCTACAATATCAGGGACTTGGCCTCCTCAAGATGGTCCCATAGCCCCTCAAGAGCTATCCATCAAGACCTATACAAGACAAAGGAACCACTGGCATATGTAGTGTTGATTGAGTTTGTCCCCAACCCGTATGGTGTTACATATTCTCCCTCGCAAGTATGGGCTCCTACGAGATCATCAAATAAGCCGATCCTCTCGGCCCATTTATGGAGTTCTTGTCAGTCACCACATCTAAACATGCAACCAATGCATTAGTTATAATCACAGTATCATAGAAAATAATGCACATGCCAACTCTTGCATGTCATCATGATAACATAGCATTGTTGTTAATCACAACATTCTGAATAGTAAATAACTGCATACTCTTGCATGTCATAAATCTAAATATAATTCCACATGCTTCACCTTATGAAATACCATCATAAGTTATAACATCAGCATATTTGCATCAAATATATATCATGATATTACATAATAAACTAACCAATAACCTCAAATCATAACATCATAATCTCTATGCATATCATATTCATCATGAGCATATAACATCATTATCATAACAAACAACATGTTCATCATTATCCTCATACCACCATACCATGAAACATCATCAATATGAGAATCATATCAGTACTTATCAAATATAGAACAATAATACACTATAAGCATTCTTATCATGATTCATCTGAAAATAAATTTCATTTGTTTGTATAAACATTGAATACCTACTATGAACTAAGATTATTCGACATCCATCTAGGATCTATGTTATCTCATCACAAATATTAGTGTCACATTTTCATCAAGATACCAATTACTTTTCAATAATCATTTCTTGTTCTTTCTATTAGGAAGTTGACCATTTACACCGTAGGTATACTCATCCAAGTACATTATTAAATTTTAAATGAGCCTCATAATATTGGGCATTAATCTCTCATCATATATCATATTGGGCCTTAATCTCTCATCCTATATTCTTCCTTCTCCAAGGGAATTTTAGTGAAATTAATTGTTAAGATATTACCGGTTGTACAATCATTTGAATCATCAATATCAAATTAAAATCCCATGATCACTATACATATTTTGCTTATCAAATGGCACCCATACATGAGGTCATCCTTATTTAAGTCTTATGTTATGTTCAATCCATCTGCATGAGGGCTTATTATCCCCTGGTGATCTATCCATCACCCATATAATTGTCATTGTTCATCCTAAAATATTTGATTATCTCATCAAGTTCCCTCTTGATCTCTTTTATTGTAGATTCACTCATCTTCAAGTTGGACTAGGGATTCTTCCACTTTAATTATCACTCGTTAAATGTTTAGCTTATAATTTGAAACGATTGGAACCAATACCACCATTATCATCCATGAAAGATTGGGTATGCCTATTGTGTTTGGAAATAAATTCTTCCAATACTAATGACAGCCTAGTAAGTTGTTTTATATGAAGTAAAAATATATTATCAATTCGCTCAAAGTGACATTTATTCAAGTACACCCTTTATTAGTTGATTCTCATTTTTTTTTTTTTTTTTGAATTTATGTGCAGTCCTTCTCAAAGCATTATCATAGGATTTCCAACTGTATTTCTTCCTAGACTTCATTAGAGGAATTTTGAGGTCTAAAATGGGTCTCTTAAGGAAATAATAAAAAAATAGCTAAACCAATAAAATAATATTTATGAATTTGCAATTCACTTTTTGCACCACAATCCATGTAACCATAGTTAAATTCAATTAAAAAAATGTACCAAATTAAAATTAATAAAAAAATTGTATTGATGTGACTATAAATAAGAATGTGTTTTTCAAGAAAAAATCATTATTATTGAACAACTAATGCATTTGTCCTTTGTACTTAAATAACTTAAAATAAAATATAAATATAAATTCATAAATTCTTAATTATATTATATGCTATTAATTAAAATTTATATTATTTAAATTATATAATAACATGTAATTAATATACTATATAAAAATAATATAATATAATATAATAAATGTAATATATTATGTTATGTATGAATTTTATATTACATATTAAATTGATTTGATTTATAGCATAAGATGAAATAATATAAAATATAAAAAAGAATATAATATATATTTTATAGCATTTAGATTATTTTCATAATATTATATATAGTATTATATAATATTAATATAATCATACTGAAATGAAGTGAGTTGTATTTAAAATTAAAGAAAAATAATATTGAAATAGATTTAATTTATATTTATAAGTATAATATAAGATTTATATACACTGAAATTTATAATTTTTTTTGCCTCAAGTTATGTTGAACTTGATATAATTTTTTCAACATACAAAACTAATATACCTTTTTTCTTCATACAAAACTAAAATGTTTTGTTTTGTTTTGTTTTTTTAATTAATAATATTTTTGTATTGTTATTAATATTATAATAATATTAGTTATAAATTTGATTTATCCTAAAATTACAAGGTTACATTTTTATTTATTTTAATTTCATATGCATAATATATATGTATAGATATTAACTTATAATTAATTTGAAATTGTAATATTAAATAAAATAAGATGAATATATAATTTAAAAATAAATATATGAAAAAATACAAATATAATATTTATTGAAAAGTGTGTAAATACATGAAGATTGTGTAGGGATATGTGTTGTTTTTTTTAAGAAATATGAAATGACAATAATAATATTTTATTCAAAAAATGTGAAATGACATTTATTATGAGTACTTTACTTTATGACTTTAAAAGTCTTAGAGCACTACCATGGTTAACCATGAATTTTTATCCACCATTGAGAATGTGACAAGTAAATACCTTTAACTAAACCAATGACATCTCAACCATTAGGGATGATGTCATCCCCTAAAATGTGATTGGTTTTCATAAAGTGAATTTTTATTGTACATTTTCCTTAGGAGACCCATTTTAGACTTCAAAATTCCCCTAATGCATGCTAGATGTTTTCTCATTAGCCTACATACCATATTTCTTTTTCCAAATTTTAAAAATCGTTATCCTTGAAACTGTTAGAGTCGGTCTTTATAACCCTCCGTCAGAGATCATTTCTCTTATTGCATTTCATTGTTTAGGTGTCTCATTCCGCTCATTCATCTGCATTTCGTTAGGAGCATGCCACTGACTGACGGAAGGGTTTGGTTTTCTTGTTTTCCCTCATGCTTGTACCTGCTAGGTTGGTTAAAACTCCTCAAGATCAATCAAAGTTCAGTTCATGTCATTCATAGTCATAAATGATTATTTGGGTCAAAAAGAGTCTTGTAGTTTTTGAGTCTAGGGGTCAGTATTTCAACATATTTAATAAATACCCGCAAGCCATGAGGATGGTTTTCAAAGAAGTTCTCATTCCAATTTTCATCATTAAACATATTCGAAGACATTTCTTGTTCAAAACTCTGTTTTGAATAAGAAATTGTCGAATTCATGTTTTGTAATAATCATGTATTTTTCGTATTGAATATTTCAAAGCAGGCTCTGGTTTTCCTTTGCCAAACATCAATGCCAATATCCCTGCAAAAATCAAATAATTTCATCAGTCTAAACTCAGAAATTCAGTGAAAAAGCAGAAGACAGAGGTTTCATTAAATGACAAAGTGCCAAAATAGAAAAACATTACAAAGTGGGTTTTTGGAGGAAGCAAAAATGAAAGCCATCACTTGCAAGATATTTCTCAAAGTCCTATAAACCATTTTCATCATGAAACATTCATAAATCTTCATAGCAAAGTCGAAATTTGAGGTTGAAGAGCAAACTGGCATTTTAGAGGCCGTGACTGTGTGTTATCATTTGCGCGCGGCGCATACAAAGGAGGCGCGGCGCACTGGGCGAAGGTTGGCAGTGTATTTTTGTGCAGGCGCGGCGCACCAAATCAGTGCAGCAGCATAACAACATTTACCATTACGCGCTTATCAAAATCATGGTGGTACATCAGCTCGCACAACAGGGCATCGCATGGGATGAGTTCATTTCCCGTGATTTCTTTGCAGCGCCACAACCTCCCGAGGTTGTTCATGATGAGGGAGAGCCTTCACACCAGTTTTATGTTCCCGAGTTTGAGCTTATCAGTGCTCCGGCGTATGTGACATATCAGAGAGGCCATCGAGCCTTATTTGCAGTATCGCGACGAGTACTATCTCCACCCGGGGTGGAAGGGGTCTCGTTGACTTCATCAGCAGCGTGAGTATTATCTCCACTTGATGTGGAAGGGGTCTCGCCTTCGTCATCAGCACAGGTACAGGTTCAGGATAGAGGCAAGAGGCCTATGCACGATGAGGGCCCTTCAGGAGGCCAAGACACTGATTTTATACTTATCGATGTTGATGCGAGCTCTCCTAGCTCAAAGCTCAAAGAAATCATCCAGGAACAAAGGGCGGAGATTGATACTTTGACCGTGAAGTTGCAGAGATCTCAGTGGGTTATACATTATTTGGAGCAGCGCAATAAACAACTGGAGGATCAGCATACACTTGTAGAGTTGCGGCAAATCCGGGAAGACCGTGCATTGGCTCGGAAGAGACCAGGTGACATGACACCGGTTGAGCGAGAGACCTGCCTCACGCATGTTAACATTCATTTGGAAAAGCTCTTGGCAAAGGCCAATAGGGACAAAGACATGCTCAGACATATGAAGAATCATTATTGGGCCCGCACGCACGTTTGCAGAGCAAAAATGAAGATCCTGAAGGCAAGGTTGAGCAAGGCACTGAAACGTCGAAAGAGGCCGGATCCACTCCGAATCTTGGCTGAGGCTTCCTTGGCTGAGCATGAGACATGATGGGAGACCTTCACTCCAAATTTCAGCAAATTTGGAGAAGTTTTTGTCATTTTGAAAATTTTGGTTACAAAACAGGTTTTTCCGCCCAACGCGTCACGCCACCCGACGCGTGCTTATGATTGTGACATCTTCTGGAGGGAAGCTTTACATTTTTGGATTTTTCATGATATATTATGTATGTTCAGGAATGGCCGAAGCATTTCATCACATTCTGGGCTGCCTAAAGGGCCAAAAACACCATGAAAATCACCTTTCTGCCACCTTTTGCCCCAGCAGGAAGTAGTCTTGGGAGAATGAATTTTTGGAGGGGCAAATGAGCTCCAAATTGAAAAATTCCACTTGGGTTGGATAGCAGACATTCAGGGCTTTCCAACGAGCTATCATGAGCTCGATTTGGACTTTGGGAAGTGCTCCAAAAGCAGGTCCAAAGTAGCGCGTCACATAGAGCTTTAGAGCGCGGCGCATAGAGGAATTCAGCCTATTTTTCACCTTCCAGCTCAGGAATTCGGCCAGTTTTGACTAGTTTCACCTCTTGATGTAATTTTTGATCTAGCTTGATGTAATTTGGTAACCATGATGTAATTTTGGCATGTATTTACTTTTTCTAGATGATTCATTCACAAAAAGGTGAAAATCAAGTGAATGGATCAGTTTCCTAGCTTATAGAGGTAAGTTGTTTGGTTGCCTAGATTTTAGCTCCTTGTTTAGAATTGGTTCAAACTGCTCCTAGAAGCATGAGCTCAACCCCTATAGGCATGGGAAGGGGTTAGAATTGTCTATATATTGTATTTTCTGAGACATTTTCAGGGTTGGACTCTTGGGAAAAGTTTGGCACTCCATTGTATATCCATTTTCAGTTTTTGGCAAAGGAAAGACCAGAGTTTTGCAGCACTTGATGGGATCCTTGTGGCTTCTAAGTTTTGATGATGTTTCTTCTCATTTTATTGTAAGTTTCATTAATGTTATATGTATGCCATCCTTCTCTATGCTTCTAAATTAAACAAATGAGTATTTGAGGTGGAATTCATTGATTTGCTGGTGCTCTGCCTTAGACTTTTGTTTAGTTTTATATGTTTCGTCGGTTGAGATCCTTGCTCTCTGCCCTCTTTGACTCCTCAACGGTCACCCGGTCGTTCACTCGATCCTGAACATCAAAGCAGTGCCTACCTGCTGACTTGAACTGCGGATGCGGCCTCATCCCCAAGCCCAAAATTGTTTTTCCCTTTTTTCAACAAAACCCCTAAAAATCAAAATCAAATCCTCCTAATTGTTTATCTAGCCTAAGATCAGTTGTTGTTATCGTCATCTCAAGCCCCTTTGAACATTTTTCATTGAGATTGGCCCGGAGAGAGCCCTCTCCTGTCCTCGTAGGGCTAGCTACGAGGCTGAGCGTGGTTTTGTGTTGTCCTTCTTCTGCCTTATTTCAGCCTAAGGTGGATTTGGGAACTAACAGAAACATTTTCCTCTTTTATCACTTGCCATTTCTCACTAAATAAAAGTGATCACAACTTCATATCTTGACACTTCTAAATTATATAGGTCATTACTTTGATCGTTTCCAATCATGTTGATCAATCCACTCATAAGTATCCTTAAGATAACTTTCTTCTTGATAGAATCACCCCTTCATTTTTTCATACTAAATATTCATAGATATATGTTTGTTTTCTCCAATAGTCTCATTTTCCTAATATCCCATGTCTACTAGCCTCAAATATGGAAATATTATCACAATTTATTTTCCTCCTATCTTAAATGCATAAAATTGTTACATTTGGAAATGTTGTTACTACTTATCTACTCACATAATGTATCGTCCTCCAATTGATAAATTTTATTGTAGATTCACTTCTTTAATCCAATGTTGTCATACCTTTCAGGGCTCTTGAAAATGACCACCTTTATTATTCAACTTCATTAGGTTATCCCCAATGTTTACATCTTTATATGCATCATTCTTAAATCAAACTTATAGCGATTCTCATCATGTTCTTATATGGAAATAATTATATGATTCCACAACCATTTGCCACCAAGTTGTTCCCTTGAACAATACCTTTTATGACTTCCAAAAACTTCCATTATGTTCTAAAAGTAAGTTGTCCCTTCTTATTGGTTTCTTTCTCTCGTTGTGGCACTTTCACTCAACGAG
Organism: Pinus albicaulis; assembly: GCA_034641835.2. Taxonomy (NCBI): domain Eukaryota; kingdom Viridiplantae; phylum Streptophyta; class Pinopsida; order Pinales; family Pinaceae; genus Pinus; species Pinus albicaulis. The sequence continues at coordinate 349,639,125 of CM076577.1, forward strand.
CTTAAGTATCTATCAATAACTATTTTTATTCACCTCATTAGTCTAAGTTGGTCATTGTTGTGGGGGTTAACATTCATTATCTCTCTCTCTCTCTCTTTGCAAATTCCTCATTATTCTTTCCATGAACTTCAGAGTGCATTCCCATGACATAAGTCAAGTGTCTTATTTATTTCTGGACACCAACATATCATATAAAATACATCAAATGGTGATATCACTCCCTTTCTAGACAATTTATAAGTTGCCTCTTCTTCTCCATCATTCACTTTTCACTTTCACATTTCCTTATTAACTTTATTCACTTTTCAATTTTCTTAAATAATATATATTTCATTAACTAATATATATTAATTTTGTTAACTTTCCTTTTAAATGTACTAAATACATTAAACATGTTCTCAGTACTAAACTTTAAGTGACGGTTCATGAAAAAATAATTAAAAATTATATAAAATTAATACATACATTTAAAAAAATAATTATTTTGATATGATAAATTCGAACTGTCATAATCTAGGTAGAACTGACAAAGCTACTAGATGAGCAAGGACGTAATTAACTTGACAGATGGTGTGGGCTTTGATATTGAGTTCAAGTTTAGCACATTCGCTTTGGGTTGTGATGTACTCGGCTGCTATGGGCTTAGTTAAATTCTTGGCTTTAACCAAAAGAGAATTGTAATTCTTTTTGTTGTTCAACTTCACATCTCTACATAAGCAATAACAAAGGCAATGACGATAGATTACAAAAATTAGAACCTGTAACATGCTGGGCTTTGGGTGCCTAATGGTTAAGGCAGAGAACAAATATGAGAGCTCGTCTCTCTCCGTAGACGGTGACCATTAGTTGTTTTTTTACTTATATGCCTTAAACACTTGCCCAACCTCATACCATAATAAAACTAAAAAAAAATGGGTTTACCTCTTTTGAATATTTAAAGATTTTATATATATTATTATTATAGCCCATGCACGAATTTGTTGATCTGCCGCTTCAAGAGGTAGTTAAGGTATCATTACGACTATCAACCATTCCAACAAATAACCTTTTTCTCGTATTAGCTTTTCAATCATTTAAAAATTAGTATTGGAATAGGGCCATATTGCAATTAATTTTATTATGGACTAAAATAACAAGATTTTTATTATTATTATTATTATTATATGATGGGTCATAGTGTCTGTATTTTACTTTAAGATTTTTTTTTGAGGAGCTTTGTTTTAATTTCGGCTTTAATTTTTCATTTTATTGACTATTACTTCAAGTCATTGATAAAGGGTTGTTAGTTCTTTTAATCCTATTAAGCTAAATATATATTTTATTAGGAAAACACATACAATAGTGCATACATTATTAATAAATATTTGATTAGGCAAACACACACAATAGTGCATGCATTATTAAATTTAAATATTTGAGTGAGCAACCTATATAATAGTCCATGCATTATGTTGCACCATATGAAGCTAGTAGCAATAAGGTTTCACTAAAAACTCCACTAAAATTAGACCATTGTCTTCTCTTTTAGCTTGTTCACATGGTTTGAAATAAAAATCTTTTAGAAATTCAACATCAAATTTTGTTTTAAATAGTGAAGTATAAATATTCTGTTCTTATTTTACATGAATATATACTTGAAGACAAAATCTATAATATCGAAATTATATATTGTTTTTTTTTTGTTTGATTATGAAAAGAAAATTAACAAATAACACAACTAGTAATTTTATTATCATGGAAGGCAATTGCTAAAACTTGAAATTAGGTTGATCTTAATTTCACCATAAAAAAATTATGGATAAATCTAATTAAATATTTTTTCAAACTTTTACCTAGGGGTCACACAGAGTTGAAACCCGCTCTAATACCATATATAACAACCCCAAAATTTAACACGCAATTAATTATATCAAATATGCAATTAATAATCAACACACAAACTATTAACATGCTAACATAGAAATCTCATAAACATGAGTAAAGACGACTTAGCTGTGACGACACTATTCCTTACTTGGGACTCCGAAGTGGAACGATATTTGAATCCCGCTAACCGCAACAAAGTTTTGGGGACAACTCTCCACCCAATTGTAGGCTCAGCTGCATGTAATCTTTTTACAGCCGGCTACCCCTGAGCCTTCGATTAACGTACTACTGCCAGAGAATCCTTTGTCTCACAATACTTTTTTCCCGAGAGAATGTACGAAAGAATGATGAATCAATCTTCCTCAATCTCTATTAAATAGACCAAAAAATATAAAATGAACCACATGCACACATTCATTGTGTCAACATGCAACTTTTATTTCTTTATTTTAAGAAAATCTTTCCGTAAAAATCACATCAGAATAATTTTGGTGGACGTGTTTCGAACCAGCCAGTGTGGTTCATCATCAGGACAAGATTTTAAGTTTTACTTAATTTAATGTTTCTCTTAATTTAACTATTTCTTATTTTACTCCTTTTTACTTTTTGTTAACTTTACTTATTTTTATATAGTTTTCTTAGTTTAACTCTTTCTTAATTTATTCCTTTTTTCTTTTGTTAACTTCACTTATTTATTTACTATTTAGAATTCAAATTTATTATTTACTATTTTATTTAAATATCCAGTTTATTATTTACTATTTTATTTATTATTATTATTATTCTTTTTATTATTTATTCTGCATTTATTATTATTGAATTATTATTTATTTACTATTTATTTGATTATATTATATTATATTATTTATTATTTATTATTATTATTATTATTATTAATAAGGGACATTACATTACTTAAACTAGTTGAATCTAAAAATGATATCTAACATGTACTTAGTTAAAAATACTTAAGAATTTGTCTAAAATACTGAAAAATAGTTTATTTATTTATTATTTATTTTATTAATTTACAAAAAATAAATTTAATTTGAAATTGTTAAAAATTAAATATTTTAAAATAATGTTATTTCAGATTTATTTAGATAATATATATATATTTCTTAAAAAAATTATATAATATTTATATTTTTAATTTTAATTTTAATATTAGAATTGTTTGGAAGATACATATATTTATATAATTTTTTCCTTAATTAATACATTTATTTATATAGATGTTTTCTTGATATTTATTAATAAAATTTAATTTATCATTTTACAAAATATAATTATTTTATTATTTTACAAAAATATAAATATAAATCTATAATTTATTATTTTACAAAATACAAATTTTTTATCATTTAAAAAAATAAAAATATAAATCTATAATTTAAAAGAAAGGGAAAAATTGAAATTTTATTGTTTAGAGAAATATATATTTATTTAACTTCTTAACATTTATTATTATTAAAATTTAATTTATCATTCATATATATTTATTTGTTGAGTTAAATTTTTAAAATTTTGATAATAAAAATTATTATTTTTTACTCATTGAATTGAAGTTTTAGATCTATATTTTGGATTTATATTTATATCTATTTTGTATTGAGGTTTAGTTAAAAAGATGATTTAAAACTATTTTTTTCACTTTTTTAATTCACAAATAAAAAAAACCTGTAATTTTCATTAATTAAAATAAAAATTATATTTTGTAGCCATAGTGTGTATGCTAAGAGAGTCATGAGGAGAGCATGTCAATAATTATGTGAAATGAAAAGTGCAAGTGGAAAGCTGTTATGAGCATGTACATTCGAGCATAGACAAGAAAATAAAGAAATAAAAAGGAAATTTAAGGATAATTTTGAGTTGAATTTTTCTTTTTTCCCCTTTTTTTCTTTGGTCTTATTGCTACCCATGAGGATTTGGGTCAACCAAAACCAAAGCTAGATCATTTCCCGCCTCTAAAAAAGGAGGGACTTTGTCGGAGTCTGAACCCTATGAGGAATGAGGTCACTTGGTGCCATCTGAACCAAATGAGGGCTGTTGTTCTTCCAGATATGAACTTGACTGTGGGGGAGGAGAATAATCACCCTGAACCACATTCTTCCCCTCCCCAAGCTCTTCAGTTTGTTCTGGCTGTATCTTTGTATTTTCATCCTCCTCTTTCTCTGGGAGAGTAGGATCACTAAACTTTCATCCTTTGGATCTGTTCGCCTGATTCTTTTTTATTTTTTTGATCTTTTTCGCCATATGACACGAATTCCGGAGATATCTTGTTTGGAAGCAAACAAGACATTTGAAGACCATGTTCTCGTAGTCTATAATTTGAGACCATTGAAAACACTTGTGCTTCAAAGTGGTGTGATCTGGTAATCTTTTACTAAGATCTATCTCCACAAAGATCTTAGAAAATGTAAATATTCTTTTTTTTGTTTTTTCAAGGTCTATTTTTAAAAAATTTCCTATTTTGTTCTCAACATCTTTGATGACTTTATGGTGCCAGAATGGAAAAGAAAGATTTGGGAGCCTAACCCACACTAGCATAATAATGACCACCATAGAGGCCGCATCAAAACTAGGGAGCCACAGAGTAATAGATAATCCATCTCTTCTCCAGAACCATGACCCATCATTTAAAACCTCGTGGAGTTTTTTTTTTGTCTATCAAATTGAACTACAAAAAATCTTTTTGAGCAAAAATAAATATCAAAATTAACCAACCATGTACAGAACATCCACTGATATAATGCCTCTGGTTTTGGCCAGAAAACATTAAACCTGCAAATAAAAGATTTCGACTTCAAAGGTGTGAATAAGGAGGATACTTGAGGGATGTTAACCTCCATAAATGGAGCTTGCTCCATTTGATCCACAATGGTCCTGCGATGTTTTGGTTTGTTTCTGTAAAGTTCTGTGCCTTCCCTCGTACTACATCCTTGAAATTGCCGGATAGACCAGCTGTAGGTCGTGCACGAGGTGAACCCCCCGCAACTTAGTGCAGAGACTGATTGTAGAGTTTTTTTGTTACTTTTTATTCTTGAAACATGTTTGAATCTTGAAGGATCTTCCCTTCAAATTGTAACACTGAAATGTTTTTGACAGTCCTTAAATTTGCTCAATTTTATGTTTTAAAGAGATGACCATTTCTAAGATCTTGATCCAGAAGGGGTCTATGTCGTGCACGAGGTGAACCCCGCAACTTAGTCCAGAGACTGATTGTAGAGTTTTTTGTGATCTTTTATTCTTGAAACAGGTTTGAATCTTGAAAGATCTTCCCTTCAAATTGTAACCACTGAAATGTTTTTGGTAGTCCTTAAATCTGCTCATTTTTATGTTTTTAAAGAGATGACCATTTCTAAGCTCTTGATCCAAAAGGGGGCTAAAACCCCATTGAGATTTTTAATAAAATTTTGAAAGGGTTTAATCTGCGTCGACACAGAAAGAAGGGGAGAAGAGGCCCCGCTAGAGGATTGTGAATTCATAAAGGCATGCCATTTAAAAATCGAAAGCCCCATCAAAACAGAGGTCAATGGTACATGACGGACCCCTGATAAGATGCATCATACAGTGTAAAACATTATCAATGTATAGGGGAAACGAAACACCTATGGATTGTATTAATGTGTTGAAACCCATAGTGTTTGCCTCTGCGAATACCGAGTGTAAACTTCAGGAACAAGCCAACCCATCTTTGGTCGGGGCTTACAAGGGAGCCAGAGTTAGAGCCCTGCGTTATTGCCCCGCACACCTCAGAGTATTTGAGTCGACCATAACCTAGGTTTCGGGAGGTCGCATAAGATTCACAAGCCCCACCAGAGTGGACAATAACTCCTAAATATTACAGCGCTAGGTCCAAAAAGGTTGACACATCCCTGAGAGATGAGCAAGCCGAAGATAAACCCTGGCCGTAACACAAAATAAATGTCACGAAAGCTGAAGGTGACAACCGAGTTCTGTGAGCACAAGCGCATCCAAACCCTATTCGCTATATCTCGATCCCTGAACCGGACAAGGCATTCAATTGTTGCACAAATGGAGGCTCTTTTTTTTCACTTCTTTAGAATGTGTTGTAAGAGTTTTTAGAATTTGCATTATATTTTTATAAAAATTATAATTATATTTAATTAACCAATTCTAAATATATTTTTGCAAGTGATGACTTTAAATCTTGCTGGTTTATTTGAGTAGCCTAACTCCAAAATAGTTGAGGAGAATTGATCGTGATGACCCGTAACTTCTCATTAACGAAATGCTTATATTACAAGACTGAGCAATTAAGTTAACTCCTAAGAATATTAACAAATTTTAAATATAAATAAATTTTAATATATATATATATATATATATATATATATATATATATATTTTGAAAACAATAAAAATTATGATATTTAATTTTAATTCAAGTGAAACTAATTTACCAAAGTAAAATTAGCGCAGAGTATAAGTTTTGGCCTAACCTTAAATGAAAGTCTAAAAAAGCAATGTTGTTTGGTGCCAATAATCCAACATAACACTAAAATAAGCATACATTGTTGGCATGACTAAGATTTGAATTTTCATTGTATCTTCATTGAAAGATAAAACCATTACTTAGACTCACTCAATTGGTTTGTATTTATTAACATGCAATAAACGACTTTCTTTCTATCAAGCGAGAGTGGTCTTTAGCATTGCATTTAGAGATTATGAATTTTTTATTTATAGTTTAAGAATTTTCTATTGTTGTAATCCAGATTTGACTGGAGCTGTTTTAATGTCTCAGGCTAGTGAAATTGAAGAAGTGGCATGGCATTTCAAGTTTAGGATTTGAGATATCATAGGGATTAAGGATGAATGGGTGTATATGGAAATGAGCGACAAGTAAAATCCTAACTTTTATATGCAAACAAAAATAAAATGAAGTGTTGACTGCTCCCTAAAGAGTTTAAGAATCTTTAAAATTGTTACTCAAACTATACAACAAATTTAAGAATCTTTATAACAAGTATTCAAAATATATGTAATATAAGTAAAGATAATAGGAATAGGGGGTGTGATGAGGCCAAATTACACCATCTTGATGAGTTGAGATTGAGCCTTTCATTGTTGCAGGGAAATATAACGTTCCATAGTTGGAAGGACAACGTTCCATGCTATAGTAAGTGGGTAAATATCAAAATTAAGGCACTAACATAAAAGAATATCTTAGCAATGTTGGGACCTTACCTAAGATCAGGACCTCAAGAGACCCTTCCTTGCCTCTAGCCAGCCAACCCAACCAATCTATGTTAATTCAATTGCTCTAACCATATGGTAGAGCGTTTTTTAGTTAGGGGACATGTCAAACTTTAAAATAAATATTTTATTCCACGTGGGGAATATAAGATAAAGGGATGAGTTTGTTCAGTTTTAATTAGGGTTGGGTAACATGCACATTGTGATTCATGCTCCAAATAGTAATATTTTTCAATGTCTTGTAAAAATTATTGATTTATTGGCAATGCTTCAAAGGGACCACTAAACAATTTTTGTTTATGGTCAATTTTTGCTTATGAACATGAACAAATAATGTGTTTAAATCAAAATTCATATATATATATATATATATGGTAGAATACCTTCATTCCAAATTCATTCTACATAATTATATCTTAGGAAATTGGTGCATTTTAAATTTAATACAAAATAGAATATTTAGATTGGTTAATTTTGTTCTCTCCTTATTCAAAATATTCGATTTGGTTAACTATAGTTCATGCCCTTATATGATTATGTTTTATATTCAACGTTCTGTCATAATATTAAAAATAAGTTATTAAAAAATAAAAAAAAAAATCTCAACATTTTAGTAAAATTACATATTATAATCCAAATATTATTCTAATTATTATAATTTATTTAGGAAATAATTAAAAATATATAAATGTAATTTTATTTAATTTTCAATAAACTAATTTTTATTTTGTTCATATATATATATATATATATATATATATATATATATATATATATATATATATATATATATATATATATATATATATATATATATATATATATATATATATATATCTTTTAAAATAATTTAATCATCATCCATAAAACAATAAGTTATTTTCTATCCACCCATAATCTAAATAAATTTAAGTTATTATTAAAATAATAAATAATATTTAAAATTAAAAATATGTGTACACCATTAAAAAAAAAATGCATATTAAAAATTATAAAATATGTATGTAAATGTTGTCCAGCTTTATTACTTATATATAAAACTCAAAATATTATAAAAGCTATAAAAATCCATAATAACTTTAAAATTGGTGGAAGCATGATCAAACTCTCTTACAGTTACAAAAATAAATTCCAAGTTGAAACCTATAACGTATCATTCAAGGTTATTGTAAAAGCATCCTCGTTTAAACCTATAACCTATAATTTGAAGTTAATGTGAAAACATCCTCGACCATTATAATAATAAAAGTAGATAATTTCAAAAACATCTATACGTTCTTGTACTTCTAAGTCTATGTAAATACAATCTTAAAAACATCATGATGTAATATCATTATGATTGATTCAAGAGATTTATTTTACAATTTCGTATGAGGATGATGTGTAATTATGTCTGTACTTAACTTGGTGTTGACATGTATGTCTATTCAAAAAATATTTTGAACAAAAAAATGTTGGCTATAATAAAAACGTAAATGATTATACATATTGTCGGGCAGATCAATTCTATTTTAATTATGTACAACCAATCTTAATCACACATAAATTGTCAATTTAGGTAGGTATTTTTATTTCAAGGTTATTGCACTGAGTATATGTAGACAACAATTGATAATTGACATCGACTAATTCCTAATGCTACATTTTCTTTTATAAGAACTGGCACACAATCGAATCAAAGTTGCCACTCTTCACACTTGAAGGAATGAAAACCAATTCATAAAAACCATTGTCAAACCTTCACTTTCATTGAAAAAGCACTTCGCACACAATGTTAGAAATGAAATTACACTTGCAAAAATGAAATAACATTGATTCATCAAAACCACTCTCACAATAGCAACAATCAAACAATGATAAAAACACTTAGTTAGTGAGGACTGATCCAGGAGTAACTACACTGACAAATGAGCAATCTACATTAATATTCTGCAAGTTAAATTAACCAACAATAATAACAATGTATCAACAAGAATATGTAATAGTAATAATGAAATTATAATAAGAAATGGATTAACGTAACCTGCAAAGGAAAATTTTAGGGGCTAATATTCGCAGGTGGGATAATTTTACATGTTTTTTCCAAAAAAAGATTCGCCAATTTCAATTTTTTCTAAAAATGATTCACCCACACTTTATAGTATAAATTTATTTTACCTTAAAAATCGCCAAAATTTTATATAGACTAAAATAAAATCGTTAGAAATATAAATATTTTTACAAAAATATTGTCAAACATTCTGTAATTTGTGTTTTAGGGAGTAATAAGATTCGCCAAAGTTTCAAAATTTAAGATAAACTTCCATCCCTAAAAATTTACTTGTCTGCAAATAAAATATGAAACAAATATCTACCTTTGCTGACACAACAACCCTTTCTAAAGAGGAAAACCCTTCCTCCCTAGTAGGGGGATGTTGATTCAAAACTCACAAACTAGCAACTTAGAGATAAGCCACTAACTTGTAGAGGTTGCATTAGCTTGGAAATAAAGTTACAAGATGCACAGTATCAGAATGATGATGCCTCCCCTTTCTAACCTAGCTTCTAATCTCCCAACGTGTTCTATGTCCATACATTTATACAATGAAAGAGGGGGCGAATTAGAACAAATTCCCTCAAAATCTGGAATATTGTCATAGTTATGGACAAATTATATAATATTGAATCAGATTGTTTTTGGAAGCTATTAGTTGGAAAACAACTTAAGATATGATTACAATATATTTTTTTTCCATAGAATCATCTTATAATAAGTTGGAGTTATTACATTTACTAACCCTGTTGCTCTGTTTAGGACACAATCTGTCAACAAATGCAACAAGAAATATGTTCCTAAAAAACCACATGTAGCACCCAATCCAAAAACTTTTTGGAGAAAATTTTCACTTGTCACTTAATTGGGGATGTTATGAGAAAAAACCGTAGCATGTTTTCTAGATTTTCTTCATTTGTCCAAAAATCACATCTAAAGTTAGTCACCTGATTTTACCCGATGTGAGCGGTTTGACCTGTAGATCATGAGCTGGAGCCTAATGAAGTTGACGTAGGTATGAATTGGATAACATAAATCCATGTCAACATCCCTAGGAAAAAAACCCATCCTCCATAATTTCTCTTGAACCTTCACAATTAGCTAACCTTGGGAGGTTATTACTGTTGTAACATAGGAACCATTGAAACAACGCTAAGAAAACCATCATAAAAGAAACCAACAATAATCCTTTCTAATTCATAAAAAATAAAGGAAAATAATGATAATTAACTACTTTAACATGTAAGCTTAATGTGGCACATTCATGAAGAAACATAGCGAGATAGGTAATGGAGAGACAAACAAGTGTGGTAAATTGACTGAAAATGGTTATTTAGAATGGTGAAAATGGTACAATTTGGAGGCCCAACATCTCCCCCACGTTTTCCGTTTTGCACGTCTTCATGCAAACACTGTAGTGTAGACAACAAAAATCTGTCCAACTTTTCAAATGCACCCAAACTACATGAATGTACTAAGCATATAATTTACAAGAAGTGTAGTGGAATACAATTTTCTATCCTTACCCTATTTTTCTCAATTTCATGAATACCATCTCCGATGTCACTCTCACCATTTGTCATTCTACCCCTTGAATGATTTGTTTTTTTCTGTCCATTATCCTTCGTTGAATGATTCCACTAAATTAATATTGATGTCCTTGATCATTTCTCTTATTCCCCTAACAAGTTCTTTTGTAGTAGCTCTTTGTTCAATATCTAACGTTGGTTCTTATGTGATAACATTGACTCATTTTCTGTTATGAGACTGTTGATTTTGTCTTAGGAATTTGTTGCATTTATTGGATATGCATACATATTACCTCTCTGCAATAATTAATCCCCAATAACATCTTAAAACTTTCTCAAACAGTAGTTGTCCCATTCTTCAAAATTGTATTTCTCATAAACATGTGTCCATTAGCCAATTATGAAAAAAAACAAGTGATCTAACTTATGTTGTTTCAACGCGTGATTACCTAGATCAACTTATCAGTCTTATGCTCAATTCCCACAACCATCATACATTCAAAAATATCCTTTCAACAATTATGGTGGAGTTGCAACAATTTTATTTGTATAAATCTATACGTGGAGTTGCATCAAATTCAAAGATAATAACATTGCATGCAAACAACACTTCATATTAAGGTGATTTTTGGCAGTTGTGTTCATCACCATTTAATTTCTTTATATAAATTTTTTTATAACAACCATTACACACATTATAATATATAAAAAATAAGCTGCTATAGGAATTGCAACAATATTTTATAGGTGCATCAACAAGCTATTGTAGGTGTAACAATAGACTTTGTTAACCAACTTCTCACAAAGTACAAACTGTATTTCGATGAAATTTTTCGAGCAAGTTATACTATTTTATTGTTTTCTCCACACTGAAAATCAGACCCAATAAATGCATGAATCTTAAGATATAAAAAAAATGGTTATAGGTTATGCTGTTTAATTTCTCGAAGATTATAAATCAATTTTTCCTGAAACTTTTCAATTTTTTTCATATTACCTTAATTCTTATCCACACAGAAGATGGAAGAAATCCAATGCATAACTCTCGAGATATCAACAAAATGTCTCTAGGTGGTGATGCTTAATTTATGAAAATTTATAAACTGGTTTTGCTTGAAACTTTGTGGGTTTTTTCATCTTACCATAGTGCTTTCCTCCTCCAAGTTTCGTGGAAATATAGTGCATGGTTTGAAAGAAATCTGTAGGAATTTATAGGGTAAGTTCCTTATATCAAACACCAAAGGTCACTGCTCACAAACAGATCACAAATCAGTACACCGATATTTGACGTGGTTAAAACCCTCGAAGAGGGAAGCAATTCACTGCCTGAGCCAACACAACCACTTCAGGAAATTTATTAATATAAAGAAAGAAAGTTTACATAAGCTTCTCTCATAAAGGTTTACCGAAAAAATGACCCTCCATGCTCTTTAAATAGAGATCATGGACCAATCGGGTGTTAAGCCACAAATCAAGTGTCGGTAATACTGAGGAGAGAAAGAACCATTGGATCACTACATATTGTGACCGTCAGATTATAAGTTACAAATGTAAGTAAAGAAACACACATTACCTAACTCTATGCTAGACCAAGTTATACTTATCTATTTTTTGTGTGTCAGAATAACCTAACATCCCCCCTTAAGTACAACTTGGGATAGGATTGAAGGATTTACAAAGGTGACACAATAGGAGACTATTTCCTATGTTTCAAAATATCCTAACATCCCCCCTTAAGAACAACTTGGGATAGGATTGAAGGATTTAAAAAGGTGACATAATAGGAGAAGGAAGGAGGCATTAGAGCATATCCCCCCTTAATGATAACTATCATGAATTCCAAGCATAGATCGAAGTTTGGTAAACTTGTCTTTTGTGAGAGCCTTTGTAAAGATATCACCAACTTAATCATTGGTTGAACAATACTGCACTTCAAGAACATGATCATGAATGAGCTTTCTGATGAAGTGTATGTGTATCTCAATGTGTTTCATGCACTGATGCTAAAATGGATCTTTGCAAAGCTGAATGGAACTATGATTATCACACCAAAGTGTAATTGGATTCTACTGATGAAGACCAAATTCAGACAGGATCTGAAGAAGCCATAGGGATTCCTTGTTGGCTTCAACTGCACTACGATACTCTTCATCTGCCGAAGAAAGAGAGATGGTACTTTGTTTCTTACAAGATCATGTAATAGGTCATGAACCAATAGTGAATACATAACCTACAGTAGACTTTCGATCATCAGGTTCACCAACCCAATCAGAATTAGTGAAACCAATCAACAATGGAGATGATCTTGGACTGTAATGAATCCCGAACTGAATTGTACCTCAAATATATCAAAGTATTCTTTTAACTACTTTCTAGTGATTTTCATGAGGTTTGTTCATAAACCAAGCAACAAGACCAATGACAAAGGAAAGGTCAGCACATATATGGGTTAGATATAAAATTTTACCAACAAGTTGATGGTATAAGGTAGCATCAAATTCAGGGGAAGTACAAGTGACTGAAAGCTTGACTCCAGACTGAAAGGGAGAAGGGGATGGCTTACAATCTTCCATATGAAAGTGGCGTAGAAGGTCACAACCATACTTGGACTGAGAAAGGGTAATACCTTCTTTGGATTGCAAGACTTGAAGACCAATGAGATAATGCAAGTGTCGTAAGTCTGTCATTTCAAACTTACTTTTGAGGCTAGAATTCACATGGATTATATGGTTGGGATCACTACCAGTAAGAATAATATCATCAACATAAAGAACAATTATTATTAAGGACTTACCCAATTTCTTGGTGTAGACAGTGTTATCAGAATGATATCTAGAAAAGCCATTATCTAAGAGAAAGCTATCCATTTTGTCATACCAAACTCGAGGGGCTTGTTTGAGGCCATAAAGAGACTTCCTAAGGTGACAAACAAGACTAGATTCATTTTGGATAAATCCAGGGGTTGTTCCATGTAGATTTCTTCATGAAAATACCCATGTAAGAAGGCGGATTTAACATCCATCTGATGGAATTCCCATTTAAAGGAGGTAGCAAGGGAAAGAACAAGGTAGATAGAATTCATTTTGGCAACATGGGAGAAGGTTTCAGTATAGTCAATGCCTTAAACTTGTGAAAATACTTTAGCAGCAAGACGATCTTTATGTTTATCCACTTTTCCATCTGGTCCAAACTTTGTTCTATAAACCCATTTGCATCTGATATGTTTTCTTCCCTTTGGAAGACGAATGATATCCCAAGTATCGTTTGCTAATAAGGAACGATATTCTTCATTCATAACTGCATCCCAATTTGGATGAACTGAAGCTTCTTCAAAGGTGGATGGATCATGATTTTCTGGAACTTGGGTCAATAAGGAAGAGGCTTTGTCAAACTAAGAACATGTACGACGTTGATTTGCAGGGTCACCTGCAAGAGAAATTGTTGCATCCCGAGTAGAGAAAACCCATTTTGGAAGCTGTGGAGCTGAAGGAGGATCTTGAGGAGGTGGAGAAGGATTTTCATTCTTTCTGTCATCATCCAAACTAGAAGGAATGCTGTAAAAAATAGAAGAGATAGAGAGAGGTGGCACATATGCCGAATCAGGCTCGCAGACCAAAGGTGGTACACTCGTCGAACTAGGCTCATAGGCCGGCATATTTTTATCAAATTTTACATCTCTTCTAATGATTACATTTTTGGATTTGGATTGAAGAAGTCTATATCCTTTGACATCTTCAGAATATTCAACAAAAATGAAATTTTCACTCTTAGGTTATAAGGCTTTATGTTTCGCATCTGGAATATGGGCCCAAGCTTCACTTCCAAAAACATGAAAGTGATTTACATATAGTTTGATTGAGCTCCAGGTTTCTTCTACAGTTATATTCCTTAAAACCTTAGTAGGAGTGCGATTTACTATGTAATTTTCGCAGTTAATTGCTTCTGCCCAAAAATCAAGACTAAGTCCTTTAGATTGAAGCATACAATTAGACATTTCTTTTAGAGTGTGATTATTCCTTTTAGCCACACCTTTTTTTTGTGGAGTATATGGAACAATATGTTTCAATTTAATGTCATGCTCAGTGAAAAAGTTGATAAATTTGTTGTTAACATATTATCCTCCATTGTTTGATCTTAACTTAAGAATTTGATGTCCAGATTGTTTCTCAACAAAGGCCTTAAAGGCCAAGAACATGTTAAAAAAATCACTCTTGAGTTTTAAGAAGTATACCCAAGTGCTTCTGGAAAAATCATCAATTAAAGTTAGGAAGTAATTGTAGCCAGAGAAAGAAACAACTGGAAGTGAACCACATAAATCATTGTGCACAAGATGTAAAGGGACTGAAGCATGCCAAGATGCACACTTGTTAAAACTATCTCAATGATGTTTTCCGAGTACATAACCAGAACAAACACCATTTCGGAAAGATAACATAGGAAGACCTGTCACCATATTTTATTTACATAGAGTTTGAAGAGAGTGATAGTTTAAGTGACCAAATCGCTCATGCCAAAGTTTGCTCACTTTATCATTATGAGCAACAAAAACGGAGGGAAGAGATGATGACCTAAATTTGTCAAACTTATACAACCTTGTGGAATCATCAGCAATGCCAGTAGCTAAAATATGTCTAGGATATCTTAGGTCCTTAATTACAACATCATGAGGTGATAATTCTATTGTTTTCCCTTCACATGAATGAGTTATCTGATAAACAGATAAAAGGTTTCAAGACAAGGTAGGAATGGTTCCAGAGCCTACAACAGTAAGAGATCTATCATCACCAACATAAATGTTTTTTGTGTTACAATCATTTAAAGAAGAAAACATGGCTTTATTTTTGGCCATGTGGTAAGAGGCTCCGGAATTAATGAGCCACTCATGAAAATGAGAAGAAGAAGATACATTCAATGCATAACTAGATCTTGATGCTGGACAACCACAAGCAGAAAGTGCCATTCCTGAAGATGAACTTGAAGAGTTCTCCAAATTGATGTTATGCTTCTTCATTGCTGCTTCCAAGGCTTCCATCTTCTTAAAACATTTTGACTCTACTGGCCATCACGATTACAAAATTCGCAATGTCTATCTGTCTTCTTCCCTTTGTTTTTAGTTGCCTTATCAGTTTGTTGAGTTTCTTTTTTAGTTTGCGGTTGAAATTTCTTAAGACCCTTGTGTGGTTTAGGACCATTCTTTTTAGGATGCTACTTCTTAGGATTCTTTGGATATGGTTGTTGATGGGCTGCTAAGGCTTTCTTAGAAGAATTTCCATTATTAATAGGACCAAGGTGTAAGAGTTTTTCTTGTTCTCTTATCAAAGTATCGCAAAAGGCATCAAAAGAGGGGGAATTGTAGGTTGTTCCTTGAGAAATGAGGGCTTCTCTATTGGAATGAAAGATGGAAACAAATACATAGTATGTAGGGCCTAGCTTAGCAAGAATGGAATAGATAAGGATACCATCTTCCTTTTTTACCTTACAACCTTCTAAAAGAATTCTAAGGGTCTTAAATTTGGACAAAAAGTCCTCAATAGAGGAGAAATTATTGGGGTCCAAAGTAAGCAACTCATTTTCAAGCTGGTGGGCTCTAATTTCATTTTTAATACCAAAAACAATATTTAGCTTTTTCATAGCTTTAGCAAGGGAGTCAATTTCTTCGATATGAAATCTAAGATCTTGAGCAATGGACATTCCTATCAACCCTCGTGCTTGGTCTTATTTATTTTCCCATTTAGACGTTTTATATCCATCAGTAGGTTTAGATTCTTGTCCTGTGGCTTTTCTATACATCTCTTTACTTCTAAGTAAGTCTACCATGTAGGATATCCATTGGAAATAATTGGTGCTGTTAAGAATAACCGAGCATGCACTTTCCATTTAAAAAACACTGAAGCTGAAAATGTTAAAAATAACTGCTCTAATGGAAAGATCTCGAAAAATTAGGCCATTAAAAAAAAAAGGCTATGAAAATAGCTTCTGATGAAGAAGTTATGCCTTTTTGAAAAAATAAGTTGTAGTAGATGTCGAGTAGTTATGTGATAGGTTGAAAGTTGATGATGAAGTTGTACTTTTTAAAAAACATTTTCCCCCCTTTTTCCAAAATTAATATAATAAGCTCACTTAAAAAAAAAAAATACTACTTTATGTGACCCACTTTTATAAATAAGTGAGAGTCACTTTTATAATGTTACTTTTACATGTGATTTTTAAATAAAACCCCTTTAAAAAAAACAACTTGCTAAAAATATTTTTTAAGAAAATATAACTTGACAAAATTTTTTTTAGAAAAAGAAGTTTGATAAAGATACTTTAACCCAAGGCCTCTATTCTCATGAAGTAACTTTACACCAAGTGAGCTTGTAAAAGGATTCTGTAATTGTTTGAAAGGAGGAAGGTTTTTTTTTGTTTTGTTTTTTGCTCTTTGGTGTGTGTGCTTTTTCTTGTAAAAAAATCATAATCCATGCACACAACAACAACAACAAAAATAGAAGCCTTATGGAAAAACGTTAGATTTCCATTTAGTCTATCTGTCAATTATATATTTTTCTCGCTATTTCTGATTTCCCAAGATCGAACAAAGTCGCAGGGAAAGAGCATATGTAGCAGAAAAATCTCGTCTTCCTATTTCTAATTTGCCAAGATCGCACACAGTGCAGAGCAAAGAGAATACACAGAGAAGAGGGTATAGATCGAACAATAAAAAAATACTATAAACCGAAATAAACAGAGAGATTAATAAATATAACTTGTAAAAAAATGATTTATACCTCCAGATCCTTTTCGCATGAAACGAAAGGGGTTCCTCACTATAACAGAGGTTCCAGACACAATAGAGCATTTCTCTCGGCCCGAAAGTGGTCAGAAACAATAGATCTAGAAAACAACAGACGCATGCAGTCAAATCAACTTCATATTTGGATCAACAATGGATGCAGCCCTTAAAAAAACTCTGATACCATGTATGAATTTACAAGGTAAGTTCCTTAGATCAAACACAAAAGGTCACCGCTCACAAATAGATCACAGATCAGTACACCAATATTTGACGTGGTTAAAACCCTCGAAGAGGAAAAGAGTCCACGACCTGAGCAAACGCAGCCACTTCAGGAAATTTATTAATATAAAGAAATAAATTTACATAAGTTTCTCTCATCAACGGTTATTGAAAAATGACCCTCCATGCTCTTTAAATAGAGATCATGAACCAATCGGGTGTTAAGACACAGATCAAGTGTTGGTAATACCGAGGAGAGAATGAACAGTCGGATCACTACATATCGTGACCGTTGGATTATAAGTTACAAATGTAGATAGTAAATAAACACAATTTACCTAACTCTACGCTAGACCAAGTTATACCTAACTATTTTCTGTGTCGGAATATCCTAACAAAATACACAAATCAATTTCTGCATTTTTTAGTGGAAAAACAATGTAAATAAGTGAGGGATTACCAAAAGAGTTTCTTATCCTTAGCAATCTGTTACTCTTGTGCATGGAGAGGATTTAATACAATAGATGCCAAAACAAGTCATGAATCAAGTAAGCCTTTAGAAGACATTGTACATAATTGCATTTGCAAATCTACAGTTAAAATTCCCACAAAATAAAAAATTGTTGGTACTCAAAAATAGGTCAGGAACAAAATCCAATTTGTTTATGGAAGCCGTAGTCTTGAATGGATGGTTGGTTATAGGCTTGGGCCCAAAAAATGGAAGGAGAGAAAATATGGAGGAAAAAATACACTATAAAGAAAATGTATGTTGGAGACTGAAATAAAGGCTTCAAGTAAATATGGCTAATACAAATACTGGAAAGAATTGAATCTTATTTTCTGAGTGATGGATACTAGTGGTTTGGTAAGAGACGAGGGTAGAAAAATATATGAAAAACAGAGACATGATGAGATATAATGTAATGCCAAGCCTATTTTTGTCTCTTATCATTATCCTCTAAATTTTCAACAAATAAAATAAGTTTCAAACTAATTTTTACCACAGGTTTTGCATGCATGTTGATAAAGGAAATCTGATTCTAAAGAAGAGCACTAATGTATAATGAAGGCTACTCATAAATACATACTGCTCGTCATCTTGTAACAACACCTATAGAGTAACAACACCTGAGGGGTAACAACACACATGGAGTAACTGCAATCATTGTAACATGGTTGCTGAAGCTTTTGTAGGGGTAAAGGATAAATTGTTGCTCCCCTGGAAGTTCAACAATTGGTCAGCTTCTTTTTATTGGCAAAAATAAAAGGCTAAAACTGCTGGAAAATGAATAAAAGAGTATTGATGAACTATTGTAAGATTCATTTTTACCATTCCATAGACTATAGTCGTACTTCATTTCCCCAAACTAAACAATTTCCCTATCATATAAATTTCTACAAAAATCTCATGAGCAACCTAAGTCAATAATTCATCACCTTAATAACCTCATTGTAAATAAAAGTGACATAATCATGTTGAATTCCATGACATTAAATATGGATGAAAATATGATATAAATAGGGAAAAAGATTATGGAAAAAAGATACATTCCCAGGATGAAACAATTATCTCTACCTCTGTCTCTCAAAGCCTTAGCATTATTCAAGTGTATAAAATGATCCCCTTATATGGGAAAAGTAAATCACCTACACTAAGGGTCCCCAATTTTGTGACAACTTCTTTATTTTCTAAAGATAAAAATTCAAAGCGTAGTACTTGAAGGAACTTAAATCCATTCTCTGAAAGCCGATATATGAGATTTATTCTTCCTAGCTTTAAATTTAATAACAATTGTTTTAGAATGTGACCTAGGGTCTTTGCTTGGAGTAAGTTATATGGTGCCAATGTGTAATCTTCATCTCTCTTAGCTCCGCTACCAACAAGCTTGTTTAGTACCCCGATGAGTTTGCCATGGTACCATACAAGCATAGCCCCATTGCCAGCATGATATATATATATATATATATATATATATATCACTCAAGATATTTGAAATAATGTACACTGCTCAATGGAATTTTTTAGAGTTTAAGGAAGGTGGGTGGTACGGAGTATTTTAGATTCGCTGGGCACATAACTCATTATTCAAGTCTATCCCATCGGTGAAACCATTCACAATAGTCTTAAATATTATCTATATAAAGTGTATTTGAATGAAACATCTCAGATAATAACTGAAATTCCCCTCTATTGGCCATTCTAGAGTTCTCGTGAAAGCCTATTGAGGTTTTACACGAGTGGTCCACCATAAGAAGCTTTTTTAACAATACCATTTAGAGGAAATTGGAAATATTTCTTGGATACCAACTTTTAGAGAAACTAGACTTATATGGTTTATTCACCCTGTTGTTCAATCTTTAACATTAGTCATGGGTGTATTAAAGGGTTGACAAGCCATGTACTAAACTTTGTATCAAAGGGCAAAATATTCCAAAAGTGGGTCGAAAGGGAACAAAGAAATGGAAGCCACGTGTATTAAAGCCAATGGGGAAGTAACGCAAAGGATGGAGTGTAAAGCCATAAAGCAAACAGGAGATATAAAAGGAAATGGAACGCAACACTAAACGCAAGACCGATGTACTAGAAGAAATTGCAGCCACGTGAAGACGCACGTGGGAAATTCTGAGGGGGTCGAGCAGCGGGGGAAGGAAGGGATCCATACCCCCGCGAAATTGTGACACGTAGCATGGTGGGGAATCAATGTTAGAAGGAGGTAGTAGGAGCATGCCGCGTGGTGTGGTGATGTGGCGGAACGAAAGTTGGACCCTCACGGTGGGTAGGTTATGTATTTAGTCGGTATAAGAGCTCATATGTTTCAGGAGTTATACAGCGCATACGGTAAAAAGGTAAGGTAAAGTCCATTAGGTCAGCTGGTACCGAGACCCGTACCAGCCTTAAACCCGGCACGAGGCGCCCACCTGCACTCTGACACACCCAATCCTTATGCGCTGCGTGCCTCACTGTCAGTGTCCTTAGGACACTTGCCTTCATTCGTTTTATCCATTCGTCTTTTTATCTCGAATTACCTAGTCCAGAGATAACATTCCCTCCGTATCTCACTCCAGTAAAAGGTCGCAGGTTCCCATCTACGGCATATACCAAGTAGCAAAGAGCGTCTGGTCTACCCCAATCATTGTCAGAGTTCCCTGCGTCGCTTTCTCGAGCAGATTTAACTTCCATTTAGGTATTCCATTATTCATTCTCCCTCTATTTTCCTTTCGCTTTTTCAAATTCTTGAATGTCAGCCATGGGAAGGGGAACGCCAAAAAAGAATGAACTAGAGACCCCCCAGGTCCGTGAATCTAGGAATCCCCCCGGTTTCGACCCTCTCTTTGACTTGCAGGCTGGTATCTGTGACCCCAAATACCCATTTGACATCCGCAACATCAAACCCTTGCTTTTTAGTCGCCATATTAAGAACACAGACCGTTACCGGGTAATCGTGTCGGGCTTATACCATCAAATTGCCCCGTAAGTTCATTCTGTGATCGATTTCATCACCTGGCTCAGAGATGTTTTCGACGAACATCGGGCCACCTTCACTTCTCCTCAGGGGAACATGGTTTTTTCCCTTTCTCCCGATGTTATCAAACAAGCCCTCTGCATCCCTACCAGCACCATATATGTTAGTTTCAAGGACGCGGCCTTAGCAACCCAGTTCATCAAACAACCACGGGAGGCCAGACGAGCTTTCATCTCCTCTATAACCGTCGACCAGGCTACTTCCCTGCCCGCCGTAGAGCCGTTCCCATTAAGTCTATTTGTTGAAGAGGTTCGGCCCATTCTCTCTCTAATCGCTGGCCTTTTAGGGTTAGGGAGTCCGGAAGACATTTCCACGGTGTGCGTCCATTTCTTATGGCTCATGTCCCAAAAAGGGGTGGTATTAGATATTCATGGTTTCCTCTCCACAGCCATTCAAACCCAATTCCAGGAGCTTCCACAAACCCGTTAGTTCCGTTTCTGTTCAATGGTTTTTTATCTCTTCTTGTACCAGCACGCCGATAAGTTTGAGGGTTTGGGGCTAGACAGAGTTTACCTTGAGAATTCCCAACCCAGACCAGTCTTCGACTGGAATTTCTCTGTGCGTCAATTACCTAAGGGGGAGGGTTACTCCAGTTTTGTGAATATTTTCATGTCTATTGCCTATACCATTATTCATGACTCGCCTTCCCCTAGGGTCTTTCCAGAAATGAAAATCTGGCTGCAAACTGGGAAGTTCCAGAGTACTGGAGATTGGTTTCTATTCGAGGACTACACCGAAATTC
The DNA here is from genome assembly GCA_034641835.2 of Pinus albicaulis. Classification (NCBI taxonomy): domain Eukaryota; kingdom Viridiplantae; phylum Streptophyta; class Pinopsida; order Pinales; family Pinaceae; genus Pinus; species Pinus albicaulis. The sequence goes on from CM076577.1 coordinate 349,661,035, forward strand.
GGGTCTATGGAGCCAAAGTTTCGCCCTACCGGCTCCCAGTGTTTCCTGTCAGACGATTTTATGCACTCGAATACCTCCGGCAGGCCCTCAAGGCCGACCAGCTCCATTTTGTTCCCGCCAAGAAGGGATACATCCTAAGGCTTCACATCGAAATCGGCCCCTTCATGGTAAACTCGAGACATGCCCTCCCGATTGTTGAGAAAATTCTGCAAGGTCTGGACTTAAGGATGGGAAAAAGCTGAGCTTATGACCCTCGAGAAATTATCTCGAACAAAAGAAAAAGGAACAGGTCTGCACCCTACATGCATGAGCCGAGGCCATTTATGGAATGGAGGGATAATCTCGAAACTTGGCCCTTGTTTTCGCAGATGGAAACAGATTCATCTGCTACAAGGGAGGAAGAGAATGTCAATAGAGGCACAGGCGGAGAAGGAGGAGAAGAAGCAGGTACCTCAGGGGCAACGCCCCCTCCCAAAAGACAAAGAACAGCCTCCAGCGAGGCAGAAGTCATAGGAGCAGAGCAACTGCTGGAACCCTTCACGGTATACGGGAAGTTGGACAAAGGCAAGGTCGGGATAACGGTGCTAAGAGACAGCACCACTTCTTCTGATTTCACAGAGGTGACGCAGGCTATCATAGAGCATACCTCGCCCAGGGAAATCGAAAGAGATCAGGCGAATAGAGCGATCCGCGACAAGTACAAAGCTGAGCTGGGGGGATATGTTGAGAAGTATCATACCAGACTATCCGCCTCCATCAACGCGGACACCGACAGCCTGGTAATGTCTATGGCAGAAGCCATCCTGGATCCTAATTCTGATGTCCCCAGCTATCGGGTGCTCGAGTTTGCCATCGACATGAAGAAGGTACTAGCCAACGACATGTGCGACCTGTTCCAGACGGTATGCGATATGATGAAAGATAAATTGATGCAGGTCACCCTCGCGCTGAAGAAGTTAGAGCAGAAACATGACCAGTTGAGGGCTACCCTGATAGCCGAATAAGTTAGCTGCCGCGCCAGAGCAAATCAGGTGCGTTATTACCAAGACCTGATCAAAGGGAAAGATACAGGGGAAACAAACCAGCAGGCGGTTTTGATTGAGCAGCTGCAGAAGGAAGTTGCATCGGCAAAAAGTCATGCCCGCATACCAGCCGCTCACCATGTCCAGACGGCTGAACTGGTACAGGTGGAGCAAGAGAAGGCAGAATTGTCCGCCAGGCTATCAAGAGAAAGGGGGGCGAAAGAAAATATGGCCGAAACAATCGGCGTGTTACAGAATAAAGCAACAGAGCTACAAGCTAGATGGGACTCGCACATCTGCCAGCCAACTGTGGTGTCAAGTGGAGCTAGCTCGTTGCCTGAGAAATTGTCCGCAGTAAGAGCCGAGATTGAGATATTGGAGAAGCAAGCGTCTACAGCAAGACAGAGGATCACGAACCTGGAAAACTCTCTGGCCGAGAACACCAGAATAGTCGAAGGGTTGCAGAGAGAGATAGAGCAGGAAAAGAAGATGATGGTAGATCAACAGAAAACTATTGCCGATATGAAAAGCCGTGCAAAAGGAAATCTCACCCTTCTCGAGGCTAGGAGCATAATCTGGTCTAATATAATCTCGGCTGTGATTGAGCAATGGGATTTCCTAAGGACGATGGAGGAGCATAAGTCTACTATACCATACCTCAGTAGGAAACTGCAAGAGGCAGACCGTGATCTGTCTAACAGGGCCAAACATGCCAGAGAGTACATTTCGTTCCTCAACGAGCTGGGACCAGACGACATGGAGAAGCACAAAATTCCTAGCTGATTCACTGAGGCTATTGAGTGTCGCAAAATTATCAACAAAGAGATGGCCCGGGTCTCAGCTTCAAGGACTCTCCAACAGCTGGTTGTCAACGTTGGACAGTTCGACGAGGTATGGGGCGATATTATGACATCTGGACTCCCTTCCTGCTGGGACCCGACCACCCCTGTCGTACTCTTGCCTCTGGACCAATACACAGCACGCTTGCAAGAAGAAAGAGCCCGGACTGACCTTCAGACGGGTAAAGCAGATCAGCTCAAAGCCGACACGATTGTTTCATCCCTGCGAAAAGAGTTCAACCTCCTCCACTTGATTAAACACAAGCTTCCTTCTGGGGCAGGTTTCCACGCCCTCACTGAGGCCTTTGTCGAGGTGGAGGGACTCTCAGCAATGCCCAAGCTAGCTGCGGACAGTCAGCAGAGGTGCGCGCAGTTTATGAGCCAGCATGCCAGTTCATCCGCAAACGTGCCCCCGCCTGAATCAACAACTGCCTCTACTCAGCCGCACCTGTGATTCTTTGTCAACTCATGATTTGGCCTTAACGGCCTATTTTACTTTTACTCAGTTAATTTCTTTTAAGTTTCGAGTGGGTTGTTTTCCCCACTCTTGCATTTTACTTTTTCACTAAACAGTTGTTTAATTTTCTATTTTTAAAAATGGCCGAGGGCCTAATTATACATGATGGGAGGCTTGATTCCTCATCATGAGTTTTGTTGTTTTGAAAATGACATTTAACAAATTTTGTTTATGCGAAGAAGATATTTTTCCAAAAAATATCTTCTCGCTGAGATGGAAGGAAGCCTATATAAGGTAAATCCAATGAGAAAGACAGGTTCCAAAATTTCTGAAGAATTGACTGTGTAAGAGCTTCTTGTATGCAATTTTTGTGAAGGTTCTAATATGAATGCAAAGAGCCCGTAGGGCCTCAATGAAAAGGAGTTTTGTCTTTGATAAGGATTCTGGTTTTGGTTCTTTACAGTGTGTAATTCTCTCTTGTGTGTTGTAGTGTAGTCGTTCATTTCACTTACATCCATATATCTGGTATTACATTCTGGAATGCGAGTAGTCTGTTGCTTCTGATATAAATTTATCCTTGTGGATAATTACATCATATGCTTCTTGTCACTTTAAATATAGCTCAGGTGTAATATGCTGTCCCGTTTTCGATTCATCTGCATTTCTACTATATTGGCTGATATGAGGTGTTATTTACAAATGCTGTTATCGTGTGTGGATTCTTAATTGCTTAAGCCCATCACATTCTAGCATATGTTTCTGAATATTGTCTTAATAACAGTCAATATCCTCTTTCTTCTACGTATTCAGTAGACGTCCTTCAATCATCATTCTCTGTGAAGTATTGAGAACCTAGCCCTTTTTGCAACGAACTGTCTTGGAATTGTCTTATGCATTTATGTTGGAGCTTAACATCTTGTCTATTCGTTATTGTTCCTTCAACGTTGAGCTTCTGAAGTATTTGGTACCATTTAAATCCAATTTTCCCATCTGTAAAGAAATAGTATGAGAGCCTGGTTCTGCTGAGATTATCCTTATTGCATGGTCTTGACTCTCTGCTATATAAGATGTCCTAGGCAACTCTAGGCTGTCTCTAGGAGCTACAACACACCCAATAGCAACATTTATTTCTTGTTACAATCCCTAATTCCCGACATATTTTAAGCTTGTGGATAAGAATTAACAAGCATAACAATGTCAAATAATCCCAACTGACTTAATAGAGGACGTCAACTAGGTGATGTGGAGAAATATCAACTAATAAAAAATCATAGTCACTTTACAGAATAATGAGGAATCAAGACCAAATCATACTTGGCAAGATTTACCACATGAGCATTTGATGTAGACACAAACAACAACCAATGATGATTAATCCGGTGACAATGGTGATAGATTTTTCACTGATGATAGTGGTAGAAGTAACAAAAATAAACATAGTGGTGCTGATATGTAAGAATTTATGACATGTCATATCCAAAATAAGTTGCAATAGATATGCTTTAGAACGTAGCAACTGTGTATGGGGGTATAAAAACTGAATCTTAGGGAGTCACAACTTCAAAAATAGTTAATAACTAAGTATTGAAATTAGAAAATGCTACAACACCTTTATTTTAAGATAGTGTATATATATATATATATATATATATATATATATATATATATATATATATATATATATATTACGATCCTACCCTACTTACTTGAAGGAAGATCTCCTTCATTGTTGGATTACTTCTAATGTAACCATGTTTGTAACAGATATATAAACACATTCATGCTCAGATTTGAAATATAATCTTTAATGCATATCAGAGCATGAGAAACTAACTGCTTTAATTTATATGGTGTAAAGAGTAGTCGAATGATCGAGGAATGCTACATGCCGACAATTTTTCGAAACCATATGTGATCCACATATTCTTGGTCCTTTGGTTCACTAAAAAATGTTGGAATATCTCCCTTTGTCGGGTTGTGTGGATATTTTGGCTTGTTCATTTCTCTCTTGAAGACATGAAGGATCTAGTGAGAGGTAAGAGAGAAACTCGTTGATCTTGGGCTCTAATATCTGCTCTTCACTGATAATTTATTCTCATGCAAATTGGCAAGGATGATCAAAGAAAATTCTTGGACTTTCTCCTCGATATTGTTCATGAACTTTCTGATCTTCCCCTTGATGTTGCTCATGAGTCCCTTGTTGTTCTCTTCTTCCCCGTGACACAAGAATATTTTATTGTGACCAGGTTATCTAAAGTGTTAAGAATAGTTTTCCCTTTTGAATGGTCACATTTTCAACATTTTTAACAGTAACAGTTGTTATAGCATCAATTGTTACAAAAGTTTCAACATTTCAACAATTTCAGCAAGCTCAAAAAATTTAGCTATTACAACATCAACTGTTACAACAGTTTCAATAATTTCAGCAAAAACTATTACAACAATTTTAGCAGTTTTAGCAACAACTATTACAACAACATCTGTTACAAAAATTTCAACAATTTCAGTAGTAGTTGTGACAATAATTTCAACAACAATTGTTATAACAGTTTCAACATTAGTTGTTACAAAAATTTCAATAGTTTTAGTAGAAAATGCTACAATAGTTTCAACAATAACAAAAGTAGTTGTTACAACAATTTTAACATGAGTTCCAATTGTGTATTGTTCCTCTGATGATCTATGGATTGGGGCTTCTTCCCGGGGTAAGTTCTCTTTTCCATGCTTTGTGGTAACAAGGGAAGTTCTTCAATTCACTCTTCTCCTCTATCTAAAATATATGTCATCACATTCAATGAGGTGTAAGTGGGAAAGATAGGTGCTCTTGTTGGAAATACAGAGAGGGGGGGGTAAGATGGGTATTAAGTTTAGTAGAGCATTAGTTAATCTTCAATTATTATCAGTGTTTGTACAATGATAGCAGCGAACAAGAGGAACACAAATGCACACAGTTTTTAAGGTGGAAACCCACTCTGGGCCAAAAACCACCTAATGTTTTTCTAATAATTCTTTAATATTAAACTCCAATTGAAAATAAAGCTCCAACTTCCTAGAATCTAGAAAAGCATTCTTCTCCAACTCCCACTGGATGGATGCTCCAACGCCTGAGATTCTTCAGTAGTCAACTGAACGGATTCCCCAACACCCAATGAGCTACAACTCACCCTAGCACCACCCTACCACCCTATAAAAGAATAAAATAAGAATGGACTCCCGTACCAGGGAAAATGGTCCACTTTACAATAATATAGAATGATGTAGAAGAAGAAGATATACTAGACCATAACCCCAACTTTGACACAACCACCTAATGATGATCCTAGACCTCCCAACACTACCTCTTCAACCCTTGGCAGATAGACACTAGTACAATTTTTACAATAATGTGTTTACAGTGACTTAGTACAAAGATACCTTCACAGTGATTGTATGCAGTGCTGCCCACTTGAAGACTTCATATGATGAACTTATTGCTGTTTTTATGCACCTTTGTTGCTGCTCTTGTCATGATACCCTCTGTTGCACCTTTCTTTGCTCTTTTTCCGTAGAAATTCTGGTCCTTTGCAACCCTTGACAACACATGATCTAGCTTTTTCTTGCCTTCTAGGAGCTTGATATTGAATCTGGTGTATCTCTGTTATTTCAGATCCTCAATATCTGATTTTTGGTCCTGTAGTAGTCCTCTGAGTCGTCTTTCCGTTGCCACATTTTTGACCCAATTTGGATTCTTCAAGAGAGAGTTATACCCAATCTCTCACAATGCCCTAATTATGGATTGTTTCAGTAGAGCGCACTTGTACGATGTGACACATGTCACTGTTTATTCATTTGGCTTTGAAATTGATAGAGAGAAAACTAAATACTGTGCACTATCTTCCACTTCTTATGGAATTCCAATCTGATACTTAGAGAGAGAGTTATGATGATTTTACCAAGGTCACTTCTTTGAGATGAATTTCAGAAGCCTGCAAAAACCATGACTTCCATAGATCATATCTCTAAAAATTTTAAGCACCTTGACCTGAAATTTTTACAGAAGCTTCCTCAGGATTTCGGCTTCACCTCATAAAAATTTCAGCTTCTGAACCTTCGTAGAAAAAAAGTTAGAGCGAAAATTCCATGATGACCTGTTTCAGATGGCGAAATCCCTTACATAAGGAGGAAATGAGGATCACAATTTATATAAATTCTTAGGTTGAGAGGGTCTTCAACAAGTTAACGTGGGAGGGATTTTAGGAGATTAAAAATATTAATTATGAATTTTCAATGACCCTTTAACCCATGGGTATTTTATTATAAGCAGGTACGTTTCACCCAAACATGAATATCTCAAGCGGTGAAGGTACATGGCATTGCCATATATCAACGGAAACATCTCGACAAGTAGAAACCATCAAAATAATTATTCACCCAGAATATATTAATTTGGTAGGTCAAAATTCCCATGCAATATTGGGTTAGCCCCTGGTGCTACTTGGGTTGACATCAATGACAACCGCTGATCAAAAATCTCCCCCTTTGGCATTGATGGAAACACAAGTACTCTCCCCTGCGATCATGGCACCTCTTCCTACAACATTCTCTCCCCCTTTGACATCAATGGCAAAGGGTAACTCCCCCTGAAACACAACCATCCTGCGGACCTGTACACACTTCCACTCCCCTTGACACACAACTGACCTGCAAACCTGTAATCTACTTCCACTCCCCCTTTATATTCTAAAAAAGGAAAATCTAATGAGAACTTGGGAGAATCCCAAGCTTCTGGCGAAGATATTCCAATGTTGGTGAATATTTAATATATGATTCTTTTGGTGCTGCTTGGAATCTTGCTACTTGTTCAACTGCTTGCATAACATATGGTCGGGAGGCTGTTACATATAGAAGACTACTAATCATAGATCTGTACAACCTTTGATCCACATCCTTAGATGAGTCGTCTATGCTCAATTTGCAACCTATTACCATTGGAGTAAGGATGGGTTTGAAATCTTCCATTTTAAATTTATTGAGAATTTCCTTGATGTACTTGGCTTTACATATAAATATTCCTTTATCTTGCTGAGATATTTGAAGCCCTAAGAAGTATGTCAGCTCACCAAGTAAAGACATCTCGAAATCACTTTGCACCTTTGTAGCAAACTTCTTACTTAGTCGATCATCATTTCTACCAATTATTGTATCATCCTCTTTAGCTATTAGACATGCTTTAGTTGCTTCATCTAGAACATATATGTTGTTTGGAGCTCGAATTGCTGTAACCACAATTTCACCATACACGCCTTTCCTGATTTCACATTTCGTGGAGTTGAATAGTATTGTGTGTCCTTGATCACACATTTGTCCAACACTGAGCAGATTGTGATTCATGTTTTCAACAAATAGAACATTCTTGGCTAGAGCATCTTTTCTTCTGAGAGTGACAGTACCTGATCCTATAACATTTGAAGATCCATCATTTCCAAAGGACACGGTTCCATCCTTCTTCTCTTTCAGAGATAAAAATTTATTTCTATCTCTAGTCATATGCATTGAGCAACCGCTATCAACATACCACACATCTTTTTTCTTTTGAGCCTTGAAAGCGAGAGCACAATTATCATTCTTCTTCTTCTTCCATGTTTGTTCGTTCTGTGGCTTCGAAGATTCTTCCGGAGGATTTTCAAGTCTACAGTCTTTGGCTATCTGTCCAAAGTTTCGACATTTGTAACATTCAGCCAATGACTATATGCCGTGTTGAAGTCTATTGATGTTCTGACCGGGCTTGGGAGGGTTCATATTTGACAGTTCTCCTGGAATTGTATTCGTTCCTAGGGTACGTGCGACATTCTACAGCTTTATGACCAAATTTTCCACATGAATAACAATAGCCATAAAAAATATGTTGGTACCTGGATGGAAATTTTCGTCAAGGAATTGTCTTCCAAGGATGTTCTTGCGAATCTTTTCCAATGAAGTCTACATGCATGTCAGATCGCATAGGTTCATTGTATTTTGTTGTAGAAGGTCCTGCTTCTTATTCTTTGTAACCGATGCTAGTTTTGTCGTTGTAAGATCGTTGATTGTTGATGAGTTCTTCCAATGCCCTTGAGCTGTTGGCATAGTTTTGGATAGTTTTTCCTTTCTTCACTTCCTCACGCAGTGAGACTACTTCGAATTCTAATTCTTCCCTTTCTTGGTTGCTTTCTTCCAACTTCTTTTGAAGTGACTCTTCAATGCATTTGTGTTCTTCAAATTCAATATTGAGACCTTGAACTTGTTCTTCAAGAGTATTGGAACGGATCTTCTCCGCCTTGAGATATTTTATAAGCTTGATTTCTTCCTCATAAAATTATTCTATGGTCCATCCTTCTTCTTCGTTGTTTGATACCTCTTGTTTATTGTGCTTGGCCATAAACAATACTCTCTCATTGGCTTCTTCTTCACTGTCATTTTCTTCATCGAATGATGAGCTATCTTCTTGAGAAATAAAGTTCCTTTTGGATCCTTGCTTGTTGAATTTCTTAAAGCCTTTCTTTCCTTTTGAGTTTCCATTACTTCTGTTTGGACATTTTGCTGCAAAATGCCCAACCTCATTATAGCTTAAACATATCAATGGAAGTTTACCTTTAAATTGTCCCTTACCAATTTTTAGTTTTCTCGTGAAGTAAGCATATTCTTCATCTAAAAGACCTTCTTCATCATCTCCCTTTTCTTCACACTTGCAGGTGCATGTCTTTTCAATTGAAGGTTGTTTATCCTTATTGGTTTTCTTATATGCAACGAACGCAGTTTCTAGATGCGAAGTACCCTCTTCTTCATCAAGTCTCATTTCATATGCTATGAGAACTCCATGTAATTCCTCTTTGCTAAGTTTGTCCAGATTTTCACTGTATTCTAAGACCGATACCTTTGGGTTGAATCTCCCTGGTAACGTTCTAATAATCTTTCGTATAATAGTCTTCTCATCAACTGGCTCTCCCAATCCTTCCAGAGTATTGGTTATTTCATCAACGTATTGGAAGTATGCAACAATGTTGCAATCTTCTTTCATTCTGAGTTGCTCAAATTTTACTCTATAGATTTGAAGCTTTGTTTCTTTCATTCTGAGTTGCTCAAATTTTAATCTATAGATTTGAAGCTTTGAGTCACCTGCATATATATTCTCAAGCTTGTCCCATACATTTTTGGTGGTTTTACAACCGAACACTTTATGATAAGTAGATTCAATAATTCCACTGATAATAATATTCTTTTCTTTTGCATCATTTACCAAATTCTTCTTACCTTGTTCATCAGCGGTTGATGTAAATCCATTTTGAACAGTCGTATATTTACATCGCCTTAGCTAAGAAGATGAACTCATTATTACTTTCGAGTGAACAATTATTTTCATTAGATGAGGGTACCACTCTTGGTATGCTCCCTTTTGACCTCCTTCAGGTATTCATGCTATTAAAGGAACGAAGTTCGTACCGTTGTTGGAAATTAAGGGGGTGAATCAATATTCCTTTTGATTGAGGCATTAGTTAATATTCAATTATTATCAGTGTTTGTACAATGATAGCAGCAAACAAGAGGAACACAAATGCACACAGTTTTTAAGGTGGAAACCCACTCTGGGACAAAAACCACCTAATGCTTTTGTAATAATTCTTTAATATTCAACTCCAATTGAAAATAAAGCTCCAACTTCCTAGAATCTAGAAAAGCATTCTTCTCCAGCTCCCACTGGATGGACGCTCCAATGCCCAAGATTCTTTAGTAGTCAACTGAATGGATGCCCCAACACCCAATGAGCTACAACTCACCCTAGCACCACCCTACCACCCTATAAAATAATAAAATAAGAATGGACTCTCGTACCAGGGAAAATGGTCCACTTTACAATGATATAGAATGATGTAGAAGAATAAGATATACTAGAACATAACCCCAACTTTGACACAACCACCTAATGATGATCCTAGACCTCCCAACAGTGCCTCTTCAACCCTTGGCAGATAGACACTAGTACAATTTTTACAATAATGTATTTATAATGACTTAGCACAAAGATACCTTTACAATGATTGTATGCAGTGCTGCCCACTTGAAGACTTTATATGATGAACTTATTGCTATTGTTATGCACCTTGGTTGCTGCTCTTATCATGCTACCCTCTTATGCACCTTTCTTTGCTTTTCTACCATAGAAATTCTGGTCCTTTGCAACCCTTGACAACACATGATCTAGCTTTTTCTTACCTTCTAAGAGCTCGATATTGAATCTGGTGTATCTCTGTTATTTCAGATCCTCAATATCTAATTTTCGGTCCTGTAGTAGTCCTCTGAGTCATCTTTCCAATGTCACAGTTCTGACCCAATTTGGATTCTTCAAGGGAGAGTTATACCCAATCTCTCACAATGCCCTAATTATGGAATGTTTCAGCAGATCGCACTTGTACGACGTGCCACGTCTCACTGTTTATTCATTTGGCTCTGAAATTGATAGAGAGAAAACTACAGACTGTGCACTATCTACCAATTCTTACGGAATTCCAATCTGATACTCAGAGAGAGAGTTATGATTATTTTACCAAGGTCACGTCTTTGAGATGAATTTCAGAAGCCTGCAAAAACCATGAATTCCACAGATCATATCTCCAAAAATATTGCGCACCTTGATATGAAATTTTTATAGAAGCTTCCTCAGGATTTTGGCTTCACCTCATAAAAATTTCAGCTTCTGAACCTTTGTAGAAAAAAATTTAGAGCGAAAATTCCATGATGACCTGTTTCAGATGGCGAAATCCCTTACATAAGGAGGAAATGAGGATCACAATTTATATAAATGCTTAGGTTGAGAGGGGCTTCAACAAGTGAACGTGGGAGTGATTTCAGGAACTTAAAAAATATTAATTATGAATTTTCAATGACCCATGCCCCAACCCCATGGGGTTTTAGCCCATTAACTGGGGGTACAAACTTCAAACATGAATATCTCTCAAACTGTGAAGAATTACATGGCGTGCCATATATCAACATAAACATCTCGAAAAGTAGAAACCATATAAATAATTATTGACCTAGAATAGATTAATTTGGTAGGTCAAAATTCCCATGCAATATTGGGTTAGCCCCTGGTGCTGCTTGGGTTGAAATCAATGACAACCACTGATCAACAACTCTGACTTGCTGTGCAAACTTCTTGTTTGGATTTGGTTTAGGTTGCACATGTAGTTGGGATCATAGAGGAGGTGCTTTAGACACGAGTTGAAACTATTTTTGTTGCATAGGTATATGATTTTGCATGGGAAACTTCCTTAGAAAGGAGGTTTCAAACCATCCTTGAGGCCACTAAAATATCTGACTCAAGGAGAGTTCCATTATGGCCATAATGTAGGGTATTGAATTGGAGGAGGACTGAGAATTTTCCATGGTACAATTGGATTTTGAATTTGCTAAGGAATCTATTGAGGATTAGAAATGTTAGTCCAAGTATTAAAAAATGATGATGGGTTTTGAGCTATACCTAGCGGTCAAGCTTGCCATGGATTATCTGTCTCCTCACCTGATTTCTTGAACACTTCCTTAAATCCCAGCAACCATGGGAAATGGTTTGTTGAGTGATCCTCCTCACAAATACCACAAAATTTCACATTAATAAGTGGACAACTTCCAAGTGAGTATTTTTTTCTACAATTTGAGTAGAATATTGGAAATTATTTCTCAAATTCAACCTACTTTTGTATTTCCTGCAAAACATATAACTGTGAAGACAAAGAGCTAATGATATTAGTTTTAATTTTTTTGAAAAAAATAATGATTTTTGCCTTTGTGCCTTTTCCATTGGCTGATTTTTTTATCTCAATAAAAGCATCCGATGATCCTCTCATACTCCTCATTAAGATATTCCTTGAACCACCATTTTTTCCTTGCTCATCAAGCTTCTTCAACTAGTTATATTCTTTTAGCACATGGGGCAAAAAAATTTCCACTTTGAATTAAATTTAGTAAAAAAAACCTAATTGCAGGAAATGCAACTTATGTGTCTTGACTCCTTATGAGGATGATCCCACTTCAATATGTCGAGGCGATGCACAGGTTCTTACCTATCGTCTTACTTCCCAAAAACATCAAAGCTATGAACACATCTAACACACTCACAAACAATGCATCTAAAAAAATGTTATTTATGGTATTGCACCCTTAATAACCTCCCCAACAATGGTGCTAAAATGTTGGGCAGATCAATTGTCTTTTAATTAAGGACAATCAATCCTAGTGACACATAAATTGTCAATTTAGGTAAGTCTTTTTATTTCTGGGTTATCATGTAAAGTATATGCTTGAAACAATTGCTAATTGGCATTGGCTAATTCCTAATGCTATGCTTTCTTCTACAAGAACTGACACAATCAAATCAAGGATGTCACTCTTCACACTTGTAAGAATGAAAATCAATTCACAAAAACTACAGTGTCAAACCCTTGCTTGCATCGAAATAACACTCCGCACACAATACTAAAAATGAAATCACACTTGTATAAATGAAATAACATTAATTTATAAAAACTACTCTCACAGTTGTAGCAATTGAAAAATGATAAAAAAAACTCAATTAGTGAGGATCAATGTAGGATTAACTATGCTGACAAACAAACAATCTACATTAATATTCTAGAAGTTAAATTAACCAATTGTAGCAACAATGTATCAACAAGAATATGTAACATTAATAATGAAATTATAATAAGAAATGAATTAAGATATCCTCTAAATGAAATTTGAAACAAATGGCTACCTTTGTTGACACAACAACCCCTGCTAAAAAGGAGGGCCCTTCCTCCCTAACAGGGGGCTGGTGATTCACAACCACAAACTAGAAACTGAGAGATAAACAACTAACTTGCAATTTGCATTAGCTTCAAAATAAAGTTACATGATGTAAAGTTTAATAATGATTATGCCTCCTCCTCCCAACCTAGTTTCTAACCTCCCAACCCGTTCTCTATTCATACGCTTATACAAGAAAAGAGCAGGGGGCGAATTAGAACAAATTCCCCTAAATCTGGGCTATCACAGTTATGGACATATTACATAATATTGAATCTCTTTGTTTTTGGGAGATCTGAGTTGGAAAAAACTGAAGATATGATTGCAATAGATTGATTTTTCATAGAATGATCTTAGAATAAGCTAGAGCTGTTACATTTACTGATCTGGTTGCTCTTTTTGGGACATAGTCTATCAATGACCGTAACAAGAAATACATGTCTGAAAGAACCACCCGTGGGACCCAATATATGACATTTTGGATAAGCCATTTATATTTCACATAATTGGAGACGTTCTAAGAAAAACCCATGTCGCCTATTTTCCAGATTCACCTCCATTTGTCCAAAAATCATGTTCGAAGTTAATCACCTGATTTTTCCTAGTGTGAGCTATTTGACCTGTAGATCATGAGCTAAAGCCTAATGGAGTTGACCTGCGTATGACTTGGATAACATAAATCCATGTCAACATCCCTAGGAACAAAACCCACGTTCAATAATTTCTTCCATACATGCATAAATATGCTATTCTTAGAGGCTTTTACTGTTACTGCATATGAATCACTAAAACAACACTAGGAAAACCATCATTAGCAAAACCAACAATAATCCTTTCTATTTCATCAAAAATAAAGGAAAATAAAGATAATTAAATACTTTAAAACATAAGCTTAATGTGACACATTCATGAAGAAACACAACAAGATGGGTAATAAACAAACAAAAAAGTGTGGTGAAATGATTGAAAATGGTTATTTAGAATGGTGAAAAATGGGTTATCATCTAGTGCGACAAAAATGATGTAAAAACATTTTACTTTTTATTCCATACGTATGTTAAATAATATAGTTTTATATACTTTTATAAAAATAAAGCAATTAAAAATTTAAAAAACTTCTATTTCTTTTATAAATATTTCAATATAAAACTTAAATAAACTATTTGAATATCCATATTAAATATATATTTTAATATGAAATATATGTGTGTGTGTGTGTGTGTGTGTGTTTTTTGACCTTAGTGAAATATTAAAACTAAAATAATCTAATTACTTTTTAATAAGATTAAAATGTGTAATTCATTCAATTTTTAATATAAAATATTAATAATAATAAATGAATCAAAAATACAATTTAAAGAATGAACAATTACACATAGTGGACATAGAGAGACATAAAGCCACTATAAATTCATCTAAATCATGGATTTATCAAACACTAAAAAAGATTAACTTTCTTGATATGTAAATCTTTTTTCAAATTTTGCATGAAATTTATTCTTTCTCAACTCTTGATAAATCCATGATTAAAATAAGACTATATTGACATTAATTATGGTTAGTTAAGATTCTTAAATTATATTAAAACAGATAGAAATCAATCCAACATTGCCATCTCTACCCATATTGTCACCAAATCAAGTCAATACATGCTCTGAAAAAGCTTATTATGAAACAATTTATTTAGTATTGATACTGGTTAAAGCATTGAAAAGTGGAGAAGAGGATAATGTGTATCCATTTACCCATAACTAATGGTCGATGAAAAGTCATTTATTACTCCCTGCCTAAAGGGATGGCAGGGACTATAGTAATCAGTTTGGTCATTCGGTATTAAATTTTGCACATAAATTAAGACATGTTAACACATGAAACCAAAGTTCTCATGCATATGTTTTATTACACCTTTTGTGCACCCTATTAAATATTTACAGGTATTTCGGTTTATTTTTACTATCATATCACAAACGTACGACAAATAGTCCTGACCAATACAAAATTTGAAGATCTTATTGGCCTCTCCCTGAGGCATCTCCTACTTGTATCTTGGTTAAAAATCCTATTTCCAAATATGTTTTCCGAATAAAATCAACGTTTTGTAGTAATGCTAGCATTACTGTGTAGCATTAATTTTTTATCGATAACATGTTCAGTACCTGCCTTATTATATGCACTAAGAATTTGTTGCAGTGTCCAGAGGAAATGACACTAGTGCCACCTGCCATTCCCATGTTGCGGCGTCTGCGATTCCGATGTTGCGGCGTCTCGAAGAACTCTGGAACTTAACGTGTTCAACCAACACTAGGTAACTAACAAAGTTCACAAGAAATATGATTGTGATGCGAACAATCAACCACTGCATTTCTCTTCATGTTTTTTATTGTCATTTGGAGTTTTCGATGGCGGCCTCGAAACATGCTTCACATGGAAACTCACCTCTCCCATTCTAAACAAGCTGATTTTTTTGTACTTTGTACCTATTGCAGAAGGGGCATTCCTCCATTTCCACGTCCTCCATGTCCAAGACTCCAATGCTTTCCTTGAAAATAAGTCCAGAGAAACGGGAAAAGGGGCACTATACTTTCAGGGCTTCGTGAATTTCTACCTCCACCATTACAGTCGACGACTGTTGCTGCTATTACATTTTCTCAGGGCTAACAAGAGGAAGAGGAGCATCACCACATCTTTCGTCTCCACACTCAGTGTTGCAAGTTTCGATCATTCTCATTGAGGGAAACACAGAGGACGGTCGGGGCTCAGGCTCGAGTAGTATCTCTACTTTAAGCCTCCTCTTACAGTCCACCATTAGCAGTCTCCCTTCAGTGGACATGAAGCAGGATGATACTGCCATGCTTCTCTACTCGTACTTAGTACTTAGTTCAATAGGTTTTGTTCATGGTACTTACTTATTTTGAAAATTTCCATTCCTCTTTCTGTTATTAATTTTATTTTTTATTTTGATTTGGCTTTCAATAAAAATCATCTCCATGCTCCCAAAGACATAACAGGCTTGATTTCTTCTATTCCAACTTTCCAAATCCCCCTAATGATAAAATATTGAAAAATGATTGTTTCCTATGTGCAGTGATATGCATGTGTATCTCTTTTGAGTAAAATTCTAATGGAAGGTAATTAGTATTTTTAAGGATTATGGATTGACAGAGTCTAACAAGTCAATATCCTTCACTAAAACAGATGAAGAAAACAGACATTATGGGACAACAACCTTGCTTGTAGCTAATTTTGAAGCTAAAGTGGACACAACCAGTGGAAGAGCTATGCCTCCTAACCATAAAGGAAATATTTGGTTATGGGGACCTAAAATCATGAAAGGTAAGGTGTGATCATCTCATCTTTTCTTTATAAACGAGATTTTTTAACAAAGGCTTTTTTATGTTTTAGTCCCTTTTCCAATTTTTTTATTTTGGGAGTGGTCGAGGGGATCTATATTACATTGATGAGGGGGGCTTCCTTTTCACTGTGGACAGAATAAAGGAGTTGATAAAGTACAAATCATTTCAGTTATAAAAAATTTCATGGATCTATTTGCATATACCCGAATCTGCAACCATGTACGATATGGTGATTTTTTTACATGTTAATTCATTAATTTTGCAAGCCTGGGATGGTTGGTCTTAGGTCATGAGTCATTCGTGTCGAAACTCGAATCGTTGACCTCTATTGTAAATAATTTGATGAGGGGAGGAAGGGTTCCAACTTTACTGACAAAGGATAATGAACATATAATACCTATCGATGGACCCATGTATCCTTCTTACTCAAAGTCTATGAGTTTTTCGACAACTGGGGCCTCACATGGCCAGGCAAAGGGAGGTAACATAAAGAGCGTAGAACGTTGAAGGCCTTTGCAGGTTTTCTTAAAATGTTTTCAAAGTACATAATTGTTTTCCAACTTTGTTTTATGCGAAAAAATAATGATTTTTTCTAATAAAATTGAATTTGGAAATTGATTAACTAATTATTAAGCTTTCATGTTTTCAGGTTTTTTCTGGGTAAAGAAAATGTGCTATATCTAGGTAAATAATTTTTTTTATAAAAAGTATCCTTACCATATCGTCTCTCTATGTAGTCTGAATTTTTCTCACTTTTTTATGTTCTGAAGACCCTTCTTTCTCACTTTTTTATATTCTAAAGACCCTTCTTTTTATCACATGTACAACATCCCTTCCAATGTCTACAAGTAAATGTTCGAGAAGCATAAGAGTTTTCCTTGATAATTTTTAGCCCAAGTTTGTTTTACTATCACAGATATTGCCTTTGTTTACTCACAAAAAACCCCAAGGGAACTCTTTTAAAATCACCATTCATACCTTGAAATAACCCTAACACTATCTATAAAACTAGTTAAACCTTAATCTTGCACACAATTATATGCAACAATATGTATTTTACAGAAACTGGTCACGAAAACAATCCTGCGGCCTTTCTTGAGATATAGTGTTGATTTGTAAGCTACTATAATATCCATAATGATGTATAACCCCATTACTGAAAATAAAAATGGTATAAACCCAATACTGAAAATAAAAATGGTAAAATAGAGTCAGGCTTTCCTAATGAGGTGGTAAATAAAATTCAAATGGATACTGGCACAAACTACTTTCGATCTGTTGTGGCAAATATTCTTGGTACTTTCCATATGTTGTGAAAAACACAAAGAAAATATTAGCTGGTGTTCATGCATGAGAAATATTCAAAAAGTGGCTGTCTTCCATTGAAACCTGTAAATGTTGTTGCAAGTGTGTGTTGGATATTTTGACGCGCGTCCATATGCTATGGTGAATAGTTATGCTTTAATTTTAAAATTGGTTTAATTATTTTAAGATAAATAATAATAATGTGTGATTTTTTTATATAAAATATTACGTACTCTGTTTTAGTTTATTCACTAAATTCACTAAATTAAATTATGTTACTCATGGTACCGTCATGTTATATACTCATCTTTTGTCTCAATGATACGCTAAATTGAATTCAACTTGATTTAACATGAACCATAGTTGTAGTTTTAACGCAAAGACAAGAAAATTAAGTGATATTTCTCTCTAAAATATTTCTTAAGATAAGAACCTATATTTTCTCTTGGTGCTGGTTCTAACTGTGCTTGGAAGCAACGCAAATTCCCATATACATTCTCTGGTTTTTTGTTGGAATAAAAAGATAATTTGTTTCGTGTTGAATTATATTCCAAAGAATCATGTTTAAGAACAGGCTGCAGGAATTAGCACAGAAGCACTGTTTAAACTTACCGGAACCTGGTCTCAGGGTTGAGAACACTCATTTATTATCTGGATTATTTCTTGAGATTACCTATAATTATATATCTTTTGAAGTTAAGCTTATTTCTTAAAGGGCTCAAAGAAGCAAGCAATGCCATATGTGCTGGCAGTTCCTCAGCTTGAAGAACCCAACCAGGTTTGTTGTAATTAGTTACACTTTAAGCCTGATCTAGAAAATACTGTCAAGTTTTCTTTTCACTTGGATTGTAATGGAGAGTGGGGTATCATAACATATTTTTAATTACTCTTTTCCTGACAGCCAAGAGTTACTTGAAGCCAAATATCAAGAAAGGACATTAAGAATGAGCACGCCTCAGAATGCTCCAATATTTCCCCACATATCTTTTGAAGATCTGGATTTACACAATGTCTGAAATCATATTTTATATATTGATTTTGAGATGCTGGTCATTGTTTTGCATACTTGAAATTTTTTTTAGGTGGGCTAAAGTTAATGATTTAATTTTTGTAAAAATTGGCAGGTTCAGATAAATAGCGATGATCCAGAGCTCGAGGAGCGCATAATGCAACATCTTGCAGCTGCAGCTGCCATGAGAAGGGCACAATGATTCACTAGAAAAGAAACTTCACATGATAGGAGTTCAGCTCAGGGCCACCCACAAACTTTGTTGTTTTCTTCTTGTTCTAATGTGCCTCCCCTTCCAACAATGACTTATGTCCCAAATGACACAACTGCTGAAGGTGGGAATCCTCCAACATTGAATTTGCCTAGTTATTACACCTCTTGCAGTTGTTGAGGAATAACAAATGCGAGTTTATCTCTGCCCACGAAAGTTGATTCAGACTCGCATTCAATTGGGAGTGAAAGCATAACCGTTGAAGACGTGGATGGCAGAAGTTCACCATTTCCACATAGGTATGAAAGGCATGTAGTGAAGGCGTTGGGATCAAGTTGAAAACAACTGGTGAATTTGGAAATCTGTTTGCATTTCATTCTTGCTGTAGCTATGTAATTTTTTATAAGAACAAATTTTGGTATGCAGACAATTGGTTCTTATTTCTCTGTTCTTTGTTCTGTGACAATTTTCAATCAGGAATGTTGGAGGGCAACCTTCCATGGAGTATCGTGAGAGATCGGGACATCTGAGATGCGTCCTTTTCTGAATCGCTTAAATCTCGATTTACTTCAATGTCATTTAGGTTTGTATATTCTCGAGGATATATCATGCGCCTCGATTCAAGGAAACTGTGACATACAATGGACGAACATTTGAAATTACTACCTTCTGTAGAGCAGCCAAAGAAGCCCATAATGCAGTAGTAGAATTTTCCCTTGAGATATTGTTAGGAAGAGCAGATTAGAGACTGAAGTAGACCAATGGACCTTTACCCGGTGAGTCTCAGTTGAGAGTTAACATTAGAACGCTTCATTGAAAATTTTAATTGAAAGAGGTGCAAGGTACTATTATTGGTTACATCCACTCATGAAATTAGTCGTGTTATATGTTACATGCACTCATAACACTAGTCGTATGTCTGAAGAGGAGAAGGTGTCCCTTGTTATTCCCTTCACTCTGTCTCTATGGCATTTGGGTTTTATTTTCGTTTGTGATTTTGCACTAGTGAATCTCAATTCTCAAACATAATTTCATGCATAATTGTGAAAATAATAATAAATTATTATATTAATAGTTCAGTGGATTAATTTGGGCAATCAACGCATGTACATCAAACACTTTTATTAATATTAATGTTTTCACTGAGATGTTAGTGATCATCATAGCCTTTCCACTTATATTTCTAGTTCTACGTAGACGATACTAGTTTCCTTGTTATTGCACAAACCCTTCTCTTACGTTAGCGCTGTGTTGCATCTGTACTTTTAAACTCCTTGGAATTGTGGGGTTCTTGGGGATGGACATGGTTGGAACTTGGGGGCATCCCCATGGTTGGAACTTGAGGGGATATTCTTGATCAAGTTTTTAGATACCTAATAATGCCACTTACAACAAAGAATCTATGTATATGTACTATCAGTTCACTTTCGCAGATCTTGAACCTATCTGAAGTCTAAATCCTGAACTGTGTCTTTTTCTATCTACATGAATCTCACTGAAAGGTTATAACAATCTAAAGTAAATATTTCACAATTTTAATTAATTAGATGATTTGGAGCTTCTGATTGGCCAAAATATAAGGACAACAAGCTACATATTTTGATAGAAATCAAACCCTAACTATAACATTGTTAATAATATAGAGGTTTGTTTGGACTAGGACTTTTTGGTTATTTTTAGTGGATTCAAACACTAAGTTACAGGGAACATTTGATAATTATAACAAAAATTCTATTGTCTTCAATTGGGGGATTTGATTGAGAAAATGTGCTTTTATGTGTGGGATAAGAGTTATGCTAAGTACAAATTAGGTTATCCTATTTTTTATGTGCTGCTTTGAATTGATTCAATATCATGGGTGTTTTATTTCTGCATATGGATGGTGAAGCTGAGTCGGTGCGCTATCAAGGCTTTGTCCTAGTTGACTCCCTATATTTCATTCTTCCTCCTTTCCATCTACTATAAAGCCTGACTATAGCAAGGCTTGTGGCTTCCATGGAACCATCCATGATAGTCAACATAATCACTCCATCAAACAATGGCTTGGCTCTTTACCAAAAGGAAAGAGTCTCTTCGGTGAGGGAATACACAATGGAGGGCTGTAACTTGTACCTAGGAAATAATTTTTTATTTTTATTTTTTTATTACTAGTTTCTGAATATGATGAAATCTGTTATCCCATCCCTCTGCATTGAAAAACCATTCTCTGTGCCACCTTGGTCAAGGTGGAAGAAGGTTATTATTGTGCTCATGGACTGATATGCAGGTTTAACAAAATATGGCAAAAGTGTTATGTTAGGTTACAACAATTTGTACTGTACTATATGTTAATATTTTAGCTAATTGTTATGTTCAAGGTGATTATTTCTTTCTATATTGTAAAACTTGAAAGTGAGGATGCTTCTTACGACTTCCATCATTGATGCTCGTCTATGATACTATTTTTCGTCTTTCATGAAAATTATTTTTTAACTTGTAATGCTATGAAAGATTTAACAAAATTTGAGAGAAATGACATGTCACAAAAGGACTATCTATAGAAAAAAAGTCTCTCTGTTATCTGTTAAAAATTGGTATCATGAAGAAAGAAAAAATTGGTATCATGAAGAAAGAATGAAACATCTACAAGGTTGAAGAAGTTTCACATTATAACTATATAGAAAACAAAATCTCTCTGTTATTTGTTCAAACTTGGTATCAAGAATAAAGAATGCAACATCAAACATCTACAAGGCTGAAGAAGTTTCACATTATAAGTATAGCGATGGGTAGTTGGAAAAATCACAAGTTCTCCTTATTTTTTAAAAGTACATTATATTTCATTTTGTTTAAATGGAAACAATTACTATTTTAAAAGAGACCACAACTTGGAGCCTTTTGGTAAGGTACAAATCTGGTCATTTGAAGTCTGATGTCATTGAATGCAGCGAAAGACTTGAATTGGGTACAGATTAGATTTACAAACCAGATGTTACTACTCAAAATCTTGCAGGTATACTGCCTAACATTGTAAAATCCAAAGATTTTAGGTTCTAGGTAGATGCTTTGTACCGATTTTGGTGCTCCTGAAGTGGTTGAAATGGTGCCTTCTTACTATTTTTGAAGGTGGATTTACCGACGTTCCTACTCAAAATATTACATGTGTACTACCTAACATTATAAAATCTAAAGAATTT